>JACYFE010010811.1:0-80600 GCA_014764975.2 Fusarium sp. DS 682
AGTCGGTGTTAATGAACTTGCAGCAGCTGAGATATCAAAAGCATTTCGTTGTTGTGTGACAATTTTTTTATTTATTTTTTTATTTTTTTATTTTTTTTTGAATCAATATTTTATTTTCAGATAAATATGTAATTGAAGCAGACCTTGACTTTGAGTCAGCAGACTCGAATAGGGAGTACACTGGCTACGGTCCGTTAACTAGCTAACAAGAAGGAAAAGCACATATTTGTCCCTACCAATCAGAGGCATCGGCCTATCCCATGTTGATTGGATCATTAATGGGATCAACACCTTGAGCAGTACCAATACGGGCCTCAAACCAGAAGCGAAGTCTCTCCACAAGACCCCGATCTTCCATGAATCGTGCAAACTCAGTGGGATTGGTAGCAGTCTCATTGCGAAGATCCGGGAACCCTGGGGGAGTTGCAATGTCACGACGGACAGACCAAGTACCCATGGTAGACTGATACTCCTCGCTGAGGATATAGTTGTGAAGAAGCTTGGCTCCCTCAGGGTGAGGAGCATCCTTGAGAATAGCAGCGCGCTGAGACCAGGAGACATACTTGCCGCGCTTGGGGTGAGAGAACTTGAGAGGCTTGGATTCACCGAAGCCTCCGCCTGCAGCGAAGTAAGCAGCTTCGGTAGTGTTCTCCATTTTGATGGTGGCGCGGGGAGTAGCCGTTCCACGAACCCAGCGGGGGTTCTGCTTGAGGAGGTCCTCAAACCAAGAAGCTCCATACTCTTGCATGCTGTGCACTCGTCAGTTCTGGTTTGAAGGTTAACAGGACAAACTTACATAAGATAATGAGCGTACAGAACAGCATCGTCGTCATTAGGATACGTCAGGACAAGCTTGTTCTTGAACTCGGGTCGGAGCCAATCGGTATACTCGACAGGTTCCTTGATACCGGGGAGCTTCTCCGTGTTCCATACATTGGCCCAGAAGAATATATAAACGCCATACCAATGGGCCATGCTGTCCTTGAATGCATGATCGATCTGGTCAAAGCCCTTGGGTGCGTAGTTGAGCAAAGCACCCTCTTGGGCCCAGCGAGGATAATCTTGCAAAGTCTGCAGGATGATGCTGTCGACATAAACTGACTTTCCACTAGCAGCGAGTTGTTGGTCCAGTCTGGCATCGTGATACTTGGATAGATCAACGGTGACGTTGAGTTTCATGCCGGGGAAACGTGTTTCGAAGGCTTTTTTAAGGCTGGCTCGTTGGTTGACTGCGTCTCCGCCGTGCCAGCAAGTAACGGTGCCTCCTTCTTTCAAGGCAGCTTTGTAGATCTCATCGAGACTTCTGGTTTCAACTTGAACTCTTTCATTGAAGCCGAGGACCTGGTCATAGCTCATGACAGAGCTTGCCAGGAACGCAAGGGAAAATAAAGAGTGCTTCATTTTGACAAAAACAAAATGTTGATGAGATGAAGATGAAGCGGTCTAACTCTCATGAGCTCCATTAGACACGGACGAGCAGAGTATTTATCTAATTATCTACAGATGAGAACACGCAAGGCTATGTTTCATCCAAATCAACATCGGTAATACTGCGGACGGTGTTTCCGGCCGGTCCAGGGATTATTAAAGTTTGTCTGCCGATATGGTTTATATGAGTATCGTGATTATCCTCCAATGATATCCTCGATTGCTTATCGAAGCGCGCGGTTCGGGGGCGCAGTGGGATAAAAACGGATAAAAACTTACCCTTTTTTCCCTTGCTTAGTCGTCATTTTCGTCCTTCTCCTTCCTAAAGAGAACATGCAAGGCCCATTGTCATTGCGTGATCTGCTATTTGCGAGTCATGACGAGGCTCAGATCAACTCCACATGCCAAATTTATTTCACAATCATGACAAACTTGGTTACTTTGCATTTCCATTATCTTATCGGTGATTGATTCACCGCCTTCCTAAGGGGTATTATTCCTTATATACATGCATGACTCAGTTTAATTGCTCCATCTATGCCAGTGTCTTCTCGCTCTTCTCAATGATGGGAGGAGGGCGCTGGATATCCTTGCGGAGAATGTAACGCTTGAAGAGGTAAGGGAGCCAGACCTGAGTCTCATGAGACAGGAAGCTCTTGGTAGGGACGGAAAAGACCTCTGTATCTTTGTGTTAGTCACTGTATCAGGCCATTATCATAGTGGAGAAACTTACGATCCAATTCCTCAAGGGTCATCTGCTTAGTCTCACGAACGAAGCAGAAGATCATACCCCAAGCGATGAGGTTGAGTCCAGCATAAAAGCCGAAAGCTCCAGTAGGAGTCATGACTGTCTTCATACGAGGGAATGTCAAGCCAAGAACACCAGCAAAGGTGTTGTTGATGCACACAGCCCAAGCCATACCCTGCTCTCGCTGAATGGTGGGGAAAACCTCAGCTGAATACTGGAAGGCAACGGGTCCCTCACCGAGACAGTAAGCAATGGTGAAAAGGTAGACGAAGAGAACGACGGGACCGATGTTGGCAGCTCTGTTGTCGCTTTTGTTGAGGAGAGAAAGACCACCAGCGAGCAAGAAGATGCACATGAAGGGGAAGGTTGCTAGGGTCAAGAAGCGTCGTCCCTTGGTATCAATCAGGAACAGAGTAGGGATGGTGAAGACGACCTGAATGGCACCGTAGCCAAGAGAAGCATAGAGAGCCTCATCGTGGCTGTAGCCAGCCTCTCGGAAGATACTCGAACTATAGAAAGAGATGATGTTGATACCGCACATCTGCTGGGCCAACATGACAGTGCTAGCACCGTAGTTGGCGCGTCGAATTCTAGGAACAGCGAAGCAGTCCCAAAGACGTCTAAAGTAACCAGCGCCGGCATTCTCTCGAAGCTCCTCGTGGTAGATGATGTATGAGTAGTAGTAATCGCGAGCACCGATGATAGGGTGAGCTCGGAGCTTGGCCATGGAGACGAATCCTTCGGCAATGCGGCCGTGCTTCATCAGCCAGCGAGGAGATTCGGGGCAGAAGTAGATGCCGATCATGAGGATGAAAGCAGGGATGAAGGCGGAGCCGAGTTCAAGACGCCAGGCGATCTTGCCGACATCCTTGACGATGACATTGGCGCAGAAACCGAGGAAGATACCTGTTTTCTGTCAGTGTGATGGATCAATGGAGTGTTTATGAGAGACGACTTACCAATGACGACCCAAAGCTGCCAGAACATGACGAGGGCACCTCGAATTCGAGCAGGAGCCATCTCAGCGGAATAGATAGGCACGGTAGCATTCTTTGCACCAATACCAATCCCCATAATAAAACGAATGGCAAAAAGCTCTTGCCAGTTCTTGGCGAAACCAGAAGCAATGGGGGTAGCGACCAAGCAAGCGGCTGTGATGAAGATCTCTCCACGTCGGCCGAAGTAGTGGTTGAGAGGATCGACGATAAAAGCACCACTAAAAAAAGGATGTCAGTTATTATCATGGTTGGTGCGAGTAATCTGAAGCTTACATCAAACCAGCAGTCAGGAAAATGATAGAGTTGATGATACCAACAATCCACTCATCACGTCCCTCACCGTCAATACCGAACTCTTTAGGGAACGACAGGTTAGCGCCATTGGCACCTGTCTGATCCCAACCCTGAGTAGCAGCACCAACGGCGCAAAGACCAATTGAGTACCACAGCATCTTTGAGCCATGCCACTTGTGGTCTCTCTCGTAGATGAGGGCATCGCGTTCGTCATCGAGAAGGTCGACAGATTCGAAGTTATCGGGGTCACGAGCGATGAGAGCTGCTCGGCCAAAGAGGTCGGCGTGCTCGGACATGCCATGGGTCTCAGCAAAGGTGCGGGCGTCGGTGACGACTTGATCGCGGGATTTGCTCTGTAATATTGTTAGTAATTGAGGGGATTGAGATGAGAGAGTAGACTAACCTGGAGAGGGTTCTCAATAATGTTGAGAGCAACTGATTGACGACGACCCTGACCAGCATGCTCTAGAATCTCAGCCCCGCCCTTTTCAGGCGGAGGAGTAGCAGTCTTGTCATCATAAGACGAGCCACCATGGCCAGGTGAAATATCCTTGTCATCCATAATGAAAATCCCAGTGAATTCACAGACAAGCTATCAGAGGGTGAAGAGAGAAGACACTGCGGAAACAACAAGAACAAGATCATCAGAAATGTGAGGCTGTATTATATATAAGCTTAAATTTAAAGCACGGTAGTTGGCAACCCTCTGGGGTCGAACTTGGCAATCCGAGGACATCCACCCTTGCCAAGCCTAGGCAGCAAGTTAACAGTCTTGGCCGGCATGATATCACCTTGCGCCAAGAGTGTTGGAGGTGTTACCCCATGGGATCAACGCGGAGAAGATGTGCTTTTATTGGTTGTAGGGGGTAGACTAGGTGGGACAGTGTAGTACTTTTGCAATTCTTGCTTATGTTGGTTTTACATTGCTTGTAAATTGACGATGATCATTACCATTCCTTCAAGCCATCAATTGTTATGAATGCAAAGCTGTATTTGTCAGATTGCCCTACTGTTATGAGGCATATTGACCTCAGATCAGAATCTGGAGATGAACGAGATATCCCCAGCTTCTAGCGGATGCGGAGAAAGAAAAAAAGTGGCTTTAGGCACCGAAATTCTTGAATTTTCTCCCCTAAAAACCAAGCTTTTCACCCTCTATCCTCCCCGCTTACCCCACATGTTATGCCAAGGATCCCATGGGGGAACTGAATGAGGTGGGTGCGATATTAACCGTAAAGTCTTGGCTCATCCTCCACTTGAAGAAGTGATCCAATCATTGACATGTTTATTTCACTGCCTGTTTTTTAGATCAGGAATTTAGTCCGAGCTTTTGGGGAAGTCGGGAAGATGGCGGGCATTGAACCATGTGAAGAGGAATATTGAGGACTAAGTGGGACGGAGGGTTTGAAGAATACGGGTGCCTAATAGAGGTAATTGAATGTCGATGCGATGGCTTGATGAAAATTTTATTTGTCGGCCAAGATGAGATTGCGGCTTCGGGTATCTCGGTCAACGTTTGGAAGTATCAGTTCATGTCTTGGATCGGTGAATGCTACCCTCGGTGGCTTGGTCAATTGACCGTGTACAGTAATAAGCGAGTCTGTCAACTTTTGCGAGCCATCTCTGTCGGCAGAAAATTTGAGTTTGACATGCGGCCGTTAAATAAACCTAAAACTATGATCGTCGTTGTTTATGTGAATCAAGGTTTTGCCGCGATCGATGTTGAATGCGATCATCGGTTGAACCAAAAGTCAAACTCACAGCAAGCGATTCCAACGTTGAGAATGACCATGTCTCTCTCCAAGTCACCCTGGCAGCATCGGAACATTTCACTATGCCTCGCTAACCGAAAGGACACTAGCCAAGGTGCGGCTCAATTGAGGGCATCAGAGCTCGCGTCAAGATACAGAAGACAGAGAGAGTATTGGTCATTGTCATTCGAGTGTTTTCTTCAACTTCAGTACCCGTCTCAAATTTCATGTAATATCGCCTTCACAGACCAGGGACTTTCCAAGATTCTTACCCCAACTCAATTTCGTGAGGAATCCTGTCGCGTAGCTACCAACACGTCTCCACTCTTACCCTTTTCTCTTCAACGTGCATTGGGTCGGGTTATATCGGGAATACCGGAAATGGCCTCAAAATCTCTGAAACAGGACCATGTCTCCATGCCTAATACGGGCTATTCCCTGTCATCTGCCCTCATACGCTGTACCCAATAAGCAGGAATGGAGTAACAACACGTGAGATTAAAGAAATGCGCTGGTAAGACGGAAAGCAAGAAGAAGTTTAGTAGCCAAGATAATCAGCGGAGCGGAGCGCTCCATCAGAACTTGTTCGAGTAAAGTGTCGGGGCCCCGTGGGAAAGCTTTGGGTCTCGCCTTGGTTTGGATCCTGCAAATCCGGGGCAACGAAATGTAATGCAATGTTGATTGGTATTCGGTCCTATGCGGCGATCTACATTTGTGGTAACCAGATTCGGATAGTAATGCAACTTTCGAGACCCTTCCACTTTTTTTACCCTGGCTGGGATGCCAAAACAAACAGATTGAAGAGAACATGTTTTATTGGAGCCGACCCGAATGTGAGCATCTTCAGCTTAGATACTTCATAGATCTCATACTCTGAAAGGGCCATTATACTCAAATCTCAGCCACAACATAAGCCTAGAACTAAAGCCAAAAGGAGATCAATATTAAAATATTATCAATACATCATTTAGGGTCTTATAGATCATCAGATGTCGTTCCCTGTACAGAAGATGCGTTAGACGCTTATTTGAAGTTGGTTGCGTAAAATACCCTACACCAACATGCTGACACTTGCGGCCTCAGGCATTAGAAAAGAAGCGGGTGGAATACCTAAAACAGTAATCTTGGCACTGATCACTATCTGACGTTTATCCACCAGCCAACAGAGACAGAGGCCAATCAATGAGCACCAGGAAACAGGAAAAAGCTTGACTTGCATCGGATAAATTCGCGCCGTCTACAAACAAAAAGGCTCTTACACCTACGTCATAGCTTTATCTGAGCACGTGAAAAAAGGGTCACGCGTCTCACCCACCTCACGCGTCGCGTCGTGAAAAATGGTGTCCCCAGACTCACTAACTCAGCGGTCACAAACCCTAGAATTTTATCATAAAACCCAGAAATAGAGTAGCCTTATTTAGAAGACCTTATGACATCGGGGAAGAGCACAGTAATTCATGTCGAACATAACTCAATAACACCAGGCGTGTGATGACAGAAGTCTAACGCCCTTCTATTCCCTCAGCCTGTTCATGGTCCGGAGATAATCTTACTAATCGCGGCTTGATCATAATTTGACCCACAAAGGAGAATAACACTAGTTTGTCCACTCAGATTCGACGCGACTTTATTAAAGCCAGCAAGAGCCAAAGCTGCAGACCCTTCAACAATCATACTCTCAGACCAAGCAATCTCCCTCAATGCCTCCCTAATCTCATCTTCATTACACTCAATGACCTCGTCAACAACTGCGTTCGCCAGTTCGAGTGTAATAGAATCTTCATCCATACCACCGGCAACAGCTTCTGCTAAAGTGGGAAGATGCTCTGTTTCGACGACCCGACCTGCTGCCATTGACGCTGCCAGAGCCTTTGAGTTGATCGCGGAAACACCGTAGACTTTGATGCGTGGATTGTTCGCTTTGAGGACGGTTCCAACGCCACTGATAAGACCACCACCGCCCATCGAGATAAATATGTTATCGATATGGTCGCATTGCTCGAGAAGTTCGAGACCAATGGTGCCTTGGCCAGCAACGATATCAGGGTCATTGTAGGGAGAAACATAGGTATAATCACCAGAGGCTGCAAGCTTTTGAGCATGTTGCTCAGCCAAACCCGTCTCCACGCCGTGAAGAATAACATCAACACCGTATGACTTGATCATGTTCAACTTGGCAGGAATAACAGTCTCTGGAAGAACAACCGTGAGATCCTTGGATAGAGTCTGCGACGCCAAAGCACATCCGATTCCGTGGTTGCCGGATGATGCAGTGATCAATCGGCCTTGTCCTGACGCGGATAGTTTGGACATGGCGCCTCGGACCTTGAATGATCCCGTGAGCTGAAAGTTTTCAGCCTTAAATAGAACCTCTGCGTTTGAAGGTCGTCCGATTTTCTTGGCTGGGATGAGGGGTGTTTGGTAGATGTGACGACGAATGCGATTCCTCGATTGCACTGAAGCTGCCGCTATCTCCTGAAAGGTCGACATGATGACAACACTTGCTTAAGAACGAAAAAAAAAAAAAAAAAAAAAAAGACAAGATGTTCGAAGAAGCAACTTGTGCTGATGGTACCCCGAATAGCTGAGAGGTGATCAATCGTAAAGCAATTTGTCGATACTCGGGCGCACTTTATGTTGAGTTTGTAGCTCAAGGCGGAACCAATCAAATTAAGCAGAAACGTGTCCAAAATAAGGCGCGCAAAGGCGATGTCAGCACTGTTATCAGTCCCTACGCTAAACCGTAGTGAGCAGTTACTCAACTCTCCAATAAGTGGCTGCATTTACTATCCACTTTGGCTCTATTTTCAGGAACTGAGATGAGATAAGATGTATCTTATCAGCTACAATGCCAATGTCAAGCTAGTAAATCCTGCCACACAACCTCGGTCCAACCTCCACAACCAACTCAAGCGTTTCATTCGGCCTCTGATCCCTCTGCTCAACTTGTCTTCCAAAAACCTCCCAAACCTTGAGAAACGTATGTCCACTCTGTTGAGTCGTATCAATAGTGCCAAAAGCCTTCTCCATACCATCATGTTGCTTGACCTTTCTATAATCCTCGCGAGCTCTTTGCTTCTCAGAGTCTTTGGCGAGAAATATTCTGACTTGGACGCAGTAGAGAATCAAGGCTGCTAGACCAGCTGCTAGTGAAGTCGCCACCGATGATCCATCAGCAGTCTGGGGAGTTGTCTTGCTAGGATTAGGACCGTCGTCGACTTTGACCTTATGGCCGGGGAATGTATAGCTGAGTTTAGTGGGATTGCCGACGTAGTCCAGACTGGCACCTGATGAGTTTGCAGCACCGATGGTGAATATTTTGGTTGTTGCTTTAGATGGGTATGTCAATGCACTATCAGCTCCCTTGTCCCTTGCCGAGCAAAACATGAGAATGTTGGCGTTGGCAGCTTCGACAACGGCACTATCGAGGTCTCGCCTTTCTTTCTCATCTTTTGGTGGATCGATGGTCCAGGCCATGGATATAGTCTGAACTTTTTGGCGTATTGCTTCACAGATAGCCTATGGGTTGTCAGTCAGTCATTGCTATCTGTTGGGTGAAGCAGGTTACATACCTTTGCAGCACTTCTGGCGGTGATGTTCAGCCTAGTTTCGTCCTCAGATTGACAATCCTTAAGCCTCAAAACGAAGAAACGCGCTTCCGGACACATGAAGTGAATATTCTTAGCCATAATAGTTCCATGCCCTGTTCGAGAGCTATAATATGAATCAATAAGGCCCTCATCTTCAGAACGTATGCAGAAGCTCTTGCCGCCGATAAACTGGTGCTGATAAAGATCTTTCATGTCAACACCATCATCGATGATAGCGACCTTGATCTGTTCGATGTTCTCGTTGATCTTGGGGCAGCTTCTCTCAGCGTCAAAAAGAAGTGTTCGAAAACTTCGCATGCATTCAATCCATTCGTGTCTTATGCCATGCTCCTTCGTTTCTTCGACTCGTGTTGTTATCTTGCCATTCCGTCTTTTGCGGTTGTCTGGCCGATCGGGCCTAACAACTTTGACATTCGGGCACAATCGTTTCATTCTGTTTTCAGACTCATTGATGTTTCGTTTCATCCGAAGGACAGATTCAAGGCCCTTTAGATATGAGTAAACTGTTAATTGGTGGTGGCTCAGCAAGACTTACTTGTTGGGGATGCAGATGAATCACCTTCAGTGCAGGTAATGTTGGCAAGCCTCCTGCCTCGCTCCAGCCTCCGAGGACGGCATTGTTACCGCTCCAGGAGAGATGAACCTCTCGTGCTTTAGGCGCAGCGTTAAGGATGACTTCCGTGCACAAGTCGGGCTTGTTCCACTTCCAAACCTCTACTCCCATGCCCTTAAGCGCCTTCTCAATGGCCTCGTCACTGTGCGATGGATACTCTGAGTCATCAACAATAACCCGCAAGATAGTCTCGACGTGCTTCTCGCGAAGCTTGCCAAATATGTGCACTAAATCCGACCTACCTGCTCCGTCTGACAGGGGCTTAGTTGGTCTAGGCACACGGGTCTTCTCTTTGCTTGAGGGTTCTTCTACGGTAATCTTGGGGATGCAAACGTATTGGAGAGTATCCTCGAAGCCGATTTTACCCGTCAGATTCTCGAGCCCTTTTTGAGTGAGAACCTCACCGGGGCCAGAAAGGTCAAAGTTCAGCTCCTTGTCTGAGAGCGGTCAAATAAAGTTCATTCAACAAAAGTGAGTCAAGGATGAGAAAAACTTACTTGATGGGGAATTATTTCCATATAAAATCTCCATGGCGGTATTGTAATCACGGGATCTCAAGTAGTGTAGCTTGAGTAAGCGTTCTACTCCTTTGACAATATTCTCATCCACTGGATCTGACTTGCTGCCACTCTTCTTGCTCTTCTTGGGCTTAGAAGAGCCAGACTCCCGAGGCAGTATATTTTCTGCTGTAGCAGGCGGCGCAATACTCGCGGCTAATGAGTCCTTGCGTAGAGAAGTCTGAAAAGGGTTTCCGCTTCCGTATTTGGTTCGATGATCAATATTCTCTCGCATGTCAAGTCGTATGGAAAGACCGGCGGAAGAATTCGACGTCGTAGATGTGATGATACCTCGGTTTGGAGCAGACTCTGTATCTTTTCTAGGCTTCTCCGTCGCCTCCCTTGCCTTCCTTTGTCCCTCCCTGATACTTTCTTTGTGGAACAGGTAAGGGGAGAGATTGGCCTTGTTGAAGTCGTTGTCTCGGTTGGCTGAGATGGCTTAATCGCCCTTTTCAATCATTATTTTGACATATTCGAGCTGCTCTCGCTTGCAGTTGTCGTAGTCGACGGCTAAGTGGAGTGGCGTGTTTCCATTATCACCCTTTGCTGCAATAGCTTCGGGTTTCGCTCTGTCCTTGCGGTCAACATATGCTTTAAACTTGGAATGCATTTTAGGACCGTATTTCACAGCATACCTACCAGAAAAATACTATGGTCAGCTTCATTACCGTGTAAGTGATTGTGGTGTCGTTACCCTGGAGGCTCGGACAAGACCCCAGCTTCTACCCCTGTAATATGTAACATGACGCACCAAACAACTGGGGCTATTAGTCTAGCTGACCATTGATCAATTCCGCACTGGCACAAACTTGGACTTCAAACCCACCAGCTAACAAACAACCCACATTCTTCTGTCGTTCTAGGTTTTTGTTTTCGTGACCTGTTTGCCAACTGTACTCTTGTTATGATCATCTCTGTTTGTATGCGATTGCCGCAAACGATTCGTACTGTTAAAACCACTTTCCACTCGCTACGATCACTCTCTTCAACTTGCACTAGCATCTCAACATTTACCCCGCGACGATACAGACTGTACTCTACTGCAAATATGGGCTCGCAACCAGAGAAGGAGAATAAACGTGTGGATCTTCGTCCTGAGGAAGTAATCTCAGACTTGGGCTTCACGCCAATGGTCAAAGTCGCCGATCCATGGACTGTTGACAAGGTGGTTAAGGAGATTCCCGGTGGCGCTCCTGCTGAGGAGTCCTCTTCACCGCTTCCCTTCTTCCACATGCTCGAGAGACTCAAGACAACCAAGAGAGAAGGATGGAGGCGGTTTGGTATCTCTAGGTAAGAGTTTTGGTCCCTGAACTTTAAGACGTCACTAACATGTGATAGAGGAGAGTCTATTGCCGACCACATGTATCGCATGTCTCTAATCTCCATGTTTGCGCCTCCCTCTCTCGCCCCGAAGCTCGACCTTCCCAAGTGCATGAAGATGTGCCTTATTCACGACATGGCGGAACTTCTTGTTGGCGACATCACACCCGTCGACGGCGTCCCCAAGCCCGAGAAGAGCCGACGAGAATCAGAGACGATGGACTTTTTGACCAAGAACTTGCTACGAAACGTCGCAGGCGGCACAACAGGCGAGGATATCCGCGCTATTTGGCAAGAATATGAAGATTCTGAGACACTTGAGAGTCACTTTGTGCATGACGTGGACAAGATGGAGCTTCTTCTACAAATGGTGGAGTATGAGAAGCGCGGTGAGGGCAAGGTCGATCTAGGCGAGTTCGCGTACGTCGCGACCAGGATAACACTGCCGGAGATGAAGGCTTGGGGTCAGGAAGTTCTTAAGGAGCGTGAGGTATTCTGGGGAAGCAAGGAGCATGTTCATGGAGAGCAGGGTGTTGACGGAGGTGTCACGTCTGAGCGAAAGGGCCAACAGGACAACTACTACGACAAGGCTTAAGTGTTGAAAAACGAAGGATTAAAGCTATGAAGGGATGGGCGAATGATACCAATGACCTCGCTGTGATGGCGTATGGGAATAGAAGAGTTTGGACGCAGGGTTTAGAGTGTTTCACGAGATATGAGACATAGACTGAATAGACGTCAAGGCAACGAATAACGATAGCAGCACACTGTACTTGAACTCAACAAACTCTCATCATCATCATTGTGATCACTGATTGAAGGCCCCTGTGTGGATCATTAATCGCTTAGAACAATCAAGGATATTACAGTAATTTAACCAAGACAGCAAAGCAATGCAAATGAGCTTAATGTTCCAAGATTTGGTATGTATAGATAGGAGAAAGGGAGACTGTGCCTTTTCAAATAAGAACGTTTTCTTTCTACTGTTCACTCTTTGATGCTCTTGGTTAGCTGAACCTCCTAGACCCTGGTCGATCTCCATTGAGTGGACCAAACTCTTGGAATCAGCCACACAAGAAGAAGCTGGAGCTATAAGTCGGTAACAAACCGAAAGCTTCCCGTTCTCCGCATGCCATTCCAGAGGGGAACAAAAGGATATTCACCCGATATCTTCTGTAAATCTTCTTTCTTCTTCAGAAGGCTCCTTTTATTCTTATCATTACTTATACTGCATATCGCGGCTCTTGAACCACTGCCGGGATCAATCGCCAACTGACCAATCACACATCGACCCTGACGCTGCTACAGGCGCTGGCCCCCCAACCATTGTTTACTTGCCCCGTCTGCATTTTGTCGCCTGCAGAACATCTATCTAATCCAATACATCAAAATCGATAATCAAGCCTCACATTCAAGGCGCATCTCCGATACTGTGCGTGCATCTACGGTGCCCTTCCCGCTGATACGAGTGCCAACTTTTTGGCTGCGTCTATCAGAGTTAGAGTTGGGCGCTTGCAGCCAGGCAGCCTCCCCCTCCATTCCCATCCATGCGGTCGTCATCACAAGACACAACCTTTTATCTCACCTAACGTTAGTCACGCGGCTCTCAACAACCATCGCCATCTCTTTCAAACATCGCTTTCTCGTCGATTACAATCTCGTCTCCAGATCCGAATATTCGGTTTACGCTTACCCCAGACCCGCTTATACGATAGACGACCTGAGATGTGTCTCGGCTGCTGTTAAGCTTGGCCTTGAGTTGTTACAGATAGCTGCGCCTCCACTCGATAAGGCCAATTTTTTATCTATCGACCGCGCGCGTGCGTGCACATACCGTTCAAATTTGGCGGTCATATCACCTAGGCAGAATGTCGATCCCTTCGCATTTCCACATGCCTGGCGGCTTCAACAGAGAAGGCGTGCATCCTGGCCTGTTTCGCCCACCTATGTCACCGAGCTCGAGTACTAGCTACGGATACGCTTCACCCTACAGCACAGCCACGCCCGATGGGCAAACTACGAAACGAAAGAGACATTGCGATGATATATCACGATCGCAGGATTTTTGCATGCAGGATGACTCCGATAGACAATGTTATTTTGGGACTCCTATGGCGCGGATGAGGAATGAGGAGATGCGGTACCAACTGGCTGGACAGCTTGATACGCCGAGTTCTGGTCCTTTTGATAGTGGTATTCTTGGCGAGAGCATGTATTCGGACTCAGATTATCGCAAAGCTCTCGGATCGAAACGAACTCAAGACGATGTGGATCATGGAGCTGGACCTACACAACTGTTCACTCTGCCTCCCCAGCCGATGCAATCCCAAAGCTGGGGAAGCTTCGCATTCTCAACCATAGGAGGTGTTGTCGGACGAGTTTGGGAGTTTTGCAAAACAGGTTCTTTCCGAGGTTTTCAGGCTGGAGGTGGTAAGGCTTTTGCGATGAACTCTGGTAGGGTCGAAGAGCTGGACCAGACACTATTTGAGAGTCAGCAACTTCCTGGCCGATTTCCGCCGTCGCAAGAGGATTACTTCAACCAGAATCAGCCAGATAACGCAGACCAAGGCGGCAACAGCGGCGCATCTACACCAACAGCACCACATCCGAAGCGAAGACATACAGACACCAAAGATGAACTTGGCAGGAATTGGGTCATGGTGAGTGATGAGAAAACGGCTGAGCCTGAACCCAAGCCTGAGCCTCCCCTACGACGTCCATCTTATCGACCGTCCCCTCGATCGCGAAACTCGGGCCCCTCCATGGCTACAGGTCGACGCATCAGTGCCGCTCCATCTGCCCGATTCTCTTCTGCTTCTACGCCCGGTCAGCGACGATCCACTACCAATCGCCCGACTAGTCGTTTGTCACACGCAGCTGCATCACCTTCTCCACGTCCGGCCTCAACAGCATCGTTCGCGTCACTTGCTCCCCTCGCTTCCCCCCGGATAGAATCTCCCAGCAGGATACCTCAGCCCACTCGCTCCACACGCCGAAGTACCACCATCTCATCGCCGATAACAAAACCGCCGTCGCATCGCCGGTCTCACTCTAATGCCTCAGTAGCATCAGGACGTACATCAGCAGAAGCAAGTCCCCGTCTTACCGCAGAGGCCAAGCATCTCGCAGCACGCCGTAAGATGGAAGAACGAGATGCAGACGTGCGGATCAACGCTTTCAACAAGCAATTACAGGACATGATTCGCCAGGGTAGAGAGGCTTTGGGTACGACAATTGAAGTGGAGGGTAACTGGGAGGATGACTTGTGAACGACTCCAGCCGCATCCATCCATCCATCCATCTACCTCGTGATGACCCATTAGACATTTTGAAGCCACCTTCCTACCTTGTGAATTTTCTCACTGATACCCTCATTTCTTTCGTTTCTTACTACCCGGGCAGTATCGTCGGGGAATTTGACAGGATTTTTTTCTTTGCAAGAGGGATCTTTGTGTCAGGAGTTGATTGGTGATCTGGGCGTTGAAGCGAATGGAACTGACTCTTTGCTTGTCAGTCACACACAAACCTACAACTGACTGACTGATTTCTTGGCAGTTATAAATAACAGCCTGATTTATTCGTTTACCTTGAGGATCGATAACCTTGTCTAAATAAGCATAAAAACTTTTCTTCTTCTTAAACTCCTGTTTAACTCCGTAGACGATAGCGGACTACCAGGATGGATACCCGCGAGAACGGTGATATACCAACCCAGCTTCTATAATGGGAAAGACGCGAAGGTCTCGAATCGCTCCAATCATACTGGACTTCGCTGTCAACAGTCGACCAGGTCTTCTCATTAGACCCGGAATATCGTACCCAATGCGGAGTATCGAAGCCCCTAGTTTATTATTGCACGTTTGGTATCATCTGGGGAACCTCAGGACAAATCCTTCCCGTTCATGGATATTCCCTGCGCTGACGGCCTTTATCGGCCTTTGTGATTGACTTCTTTGAAGCTCGTATTTGTTGTTTATGTGAGGACGTTAGCCTTTGTTAATCAGCCTTGGTCATGTCTTGGCAAAGGCCAGCTCAGACGACACCGGTGGTTGTCCATTGTAGATGGGGTGCGTTGTTTTCTTCTCCTTTATGCTGCTTCGCTCTGCAGGCCATGATGATAATCCCATTAACCAGGTAGATTGACTTGGCGTAGGTAAATATAGGTCTACCTTGTTGTAGATCGAACGGCTGAGGCTTAGAATTACCCATTTTTAGGCCTCGGGCTACTGGATATGGAAACGTTTATGTGATGCGAGTTGCATATCAGTAATGTCACAGCAAAAGAAACAGTGATGGCCCCATAAATGATGCGCAAGAAGATGCATGTTTGATGAGAAAGGGGGCTGGGCTTACTTCGGAGGTTTTGATCCCCGGGCTTGGTTACTGACTGTGACTTATTACCGTTGTTGTCTCTTTTGCTTTTTGGGGGTCTCTCGCTCTCCTGAAGATAAAGCATCCATTGTGGATATAAGTGATGAGTTCGGTTATCGATGCGAGAGACTAAGCTAAAATTGGGCCGTTTTTTTTTTTGGTTCGACCGTGAGAATAGACAGTGGAGTTTTCTTCGGACTGCACGGATATTTGGGTGATGGAATAAGCTCTAGCTAATTGTGTTGAGTAAATGAGATTTTACTTGGCAGTCATGTTCGGCTATTTCTTCGGTTGGACATGTGGGATCGTATAGAGTGTGTTGATGGTGTTGAGGTTAACATTGGCATACGTCAAGTGGCTTTTTGTTGTTGGTATCTAATGCAGTGAGCATCCGTTTGCACGCAGAGGACTTAGATCCATTAGGGAAGAGAGATTGGGAGTTGCAAGCTGCTCTTATCTTGGCGTCATATGTGCAAACACATCATATCGAACCAATACACACCAATATCAATACCACAGCTCTGGTGAGGAAGAAAAGGGCCGGACCATGTTCTTTTCAGCTCTCGGTGGGTAGTAAATGCTACCATCCCCTATTTTGTAGTGACCTATTGACAGGTCGGCGTCTACTCAAAGTGGACGCCTAGACTTTGACCGGTGAAATCCCATTCGAGGGGTTATTCTCCGTTCCTGGTTTCACTTTAGTTCTCGTGAGACAAGCCCTGTTCGGTAATCGCGAAAGAGTCTAGAGTAAGGTTAAGGTTACGTTAACGTTAAATTTTTAATTTTTAACCTTAGTGAGCCTTTTCGTCCAGGGGGGGTCATGGGTCTAATTCTACCCGCCCTGGACCCATGGCTTCAATGGAACCTTTTATCGTTGACCCAATAATGGCTGAAACTCTTGTCCTGTGAGCACATGGCATATGCTGCTCTAAGACTCACGAGGAAATAGATAATGGGACGTCTAATGTTTTTTTTTACTCGCTACAAGAGTACCTGAGACACACAGCAGCCTGCAGCAAAGATTGGCTCGAGGATCGTCCCGCATTAGATAGCGCAAACCAAGGACATGGGGGTCCATCTCGTATGAACAGCCATTGAACCACGGGATCCTCACAGAAGAACAAAAAGAGGTACATGGCGCAAGAATATCGACTTTTTCGTCACTTGGCCTCATCCACAATTGGACTCCCTATAGCCAATTTAAATGCAAGGTTCCGCAGCTGCCAAGATTCCCGAGTCTCCAGCTCTCTGCATACGATGAAACCCCAGGACCAGTCTTTGAACTCACAACCCCTGCTGCAGGTATCTGCACAAATAGACACAATATCTAGGCGCTATCAAGGGCCATAAGGGCCTCGTACGTCGACGGCAAGGTTGAGGGGAGGGATACCCATGCTCATAGTTGCCACACCCGTCTGGGCGATTCAGCTCGGTACGATTGGGCTGCTCTCCAAAGCCCGTGAAAGAGGATTGAAGAAATAAGTATATATGAAAGAAGTTCCTCTGCTGTTCTAGACGATCTTAGTTCCAACTCAACCGCAGCAGTTCATTCACTCGTTTCTCCTCTCTTTTGAAGCTATTCTAGTTTCAGTACTGTCGTTTACGTCTCTCTTACTATACTATACTATACCCTTTAACTCTCCTTCAAAATGCGTTTCTCTGTTCTCGCTACCTGCGCCGGCCTGCTGCAGCTTGCCGCTGCCGCTGTCCCTGTCGGCGTCGCCATCAACAAGTGCACAGTTGACAGAAACATCGCCCTCACTTTCGATGACGGTCCTTTCGCCTACACCAACGAACTTCTCGACCAGCTCAAGAAGTACGGCTACAAGGCTACTTTCTTCATGAACGGCAACAACTGGGCTGACATCAACGACTACGCTGCTACTGTCAAGCGTGTCGTCGCTGAGGGTCACCAGCTCGGCTCTCACACGTATGTTTCATCATTCGACATATGCTGTGCGACAGTTCGTATATGCTAACACTTACCACAGTTACAGCCATCCTGACCTCGCTACCCTTACCAACGCCAATGTCCGAACCCAGATGACTCGTCTGGAGGCTGAGTTCCTCAAGATTGTTGGAAAGTGGCCCACGTACATGCGAGCTCCTTACTTCAGCTACAACTCCAACACTCTCTCCGTCATGAAGACCCTCGGATACCACGTCATCGATGCTGATGTTGACTCTCTTGACTGGGAGTACAACACTCCTGCTGAGACAAACACTGCTCTTAATCTCTTTAAGAAGGGTATTACCAACGGTGGATCTATTGCTCTCTTCCACGATGTCCACGAGAACACTGTCCGCAACCTCATCCCCAAGGTCCTCGACGCCGTCAAGCGCAGCACCCGCATTCGTAAGTACTCTCTTTGAGCATTATTCTTTGTCATAACTAACATTCTATAGCTGTTACTGTTGGCCAGTGCCTCGGTGACCCCGCTGCCAACTGGTACAAGACCACCAAGCGTACCAAGCGTGACCTTGAGGACGAGGAGGAGGTTGAGGATGAGAAGACCGTTGATGAGCGCTCTCTGTCTGAGTACATTGAGCGATCTCGTTTCCGCCGTCACGCTCACCATGCTTAAGCGCCTTTTGTCTATCTTGTTTCTTTGATGTGACTATGACTTGGATACATCATTGGAAAGAACTGCACTGCTCTTATCTCATTTAATATCGCATATAGACAATAGACATGTCTACATATAATGCATGACCCAATATTCAATTAATCCTTGTCTTTTATCGTGATAAATTATTGCTCACGTCAATTTAGGGGTCCATTTAAGCATAACGAAGGCTTAAAGTCTTACATCCTATAGGTCCACATACACCAACACCCTACCATTGTGGCTTTCTTTGCAAGTCAGCAATCCAGAAGCTTGGTCTTTTTGACGCTTATCTCTACATTTCCATCACGAGATTATTGTACTCACTAGCCAAGATGAAAATACGAAAAATAATGCCATGTCAGACATTGCGACCCAACTATTTCTCGACCCTAACTGGTCAAAGTATACGAGGATTGGCGAAGCAGGTGAGATTCACTCAGCTTATGCCGAGACTTAGGCCAAGTTTATTAACTTGATTAAGAAAAGGGATCTTTGGACAGTTCTCATCACTAGTTCGGCTATTTCTTATTTGAGATATTGAGAGACGATCGTTGCCTAGTCTTCCTGGGTCGGAAGAATTGGTCGTCACCTCTTGCTGCTTGCCAATTCCATACTATCCAATGATAGTCGGTGTTGTTATCCTAGCAGTGGATATGTGATTCATTTGGAGACAGATAATCGTGACTGGTCTTGACTGTTGGGTCTATTGTCACATACCGTCAGCAATGGTGAACCAAGGTCCACCTGTTCATGTTTATGGGGAGCTCTTGAATGTTCTTCTGTCTATTCCTATCAAAACGCCTCCCCTGGACGACGCAAACAATTATGGCAGTAGAGTGCCAGACAAGCCATCATCTCATGTGGAGGCAGAAATAGCGGAGCTATAGTCAGCCAAAAGATTTCATGTCATCCATCGTCCGAAACGGGCTGTGGTTGAAAGACGGCAAGTCTCAACACTAACTAATATGATCTCAAAAATGATTAAGACCTTCAACAGTCACGCCTTTGAAAGATACACTGCATATAATCATGGTCTTAGATTTGGAAATCGCTGAAGTATGGAAGAACCCGTATGGATTTCAAATACTACAATCTGACCTTTAATCGGTTACCTTGCTGTCGACTTATCTGAATCTGGTTTCGTTGCCTTAACACTTCTTCTTATTGACTATCATGTCAAACTCGGCGATAGTGTAGCTTAACTTGGAAGCTACAAGTCTTTAGATGCTCGAGCCGATGGTCTGGAAAGAGTTTCAAATGCTCTCCAGGCAGTACAATTCAAGACCACACATGCCCATGATGAGACGGAAAGTCAGAAAATATGACTAACACCCAACGGGTCGGTATGGTACGACTTTAGACCTTTGAAGCTTGGCATGGCCCAAATAGGCCTCCCGTATTCACCTTCAGGATTCATCTGCCGAAAGCCACCATATCCAATATGATAGTCCATGACAATGGCGGCAATATGGAATAACCAACGTGCACCAATCTGAACTAAAGCCACATAGAGTTAGTTAATGGATATTATTCAGCATCTCATCACGGGTAAATACAGCCCATCCCACCGGTATCCGCACAACGGAGAGGCCGCGAGTTCGGCGACGTGAGTCTTGGCATTCTACCTGCCGAATTTCAGCATCCCCTGTCCAGTAGGCGAGGGCCGTATAGAATGCGAATAGAGGCCTAGACCAGATGAAGCATTAATCATAAAAGACTTTGTAAGAGATTTCGCCAAGACTTGCCTGACTCAAGACATACATAAATACATCTGACACAATTATCCCAAGACCCTGACATTTTAAGCATATTGTGCCCTGAAACCTCACAAACTCTAACCAAGGGCGTCTCGTCCCTTGATCCCGGTCAGTATCCAACGTAACATCGACGCCCTGACGTGCTGTCAACTGAACTTTATTCATTTATTGTCTCACGTATTTTCATGATCTAAGAAAGTTTATTCAATTGAGTATGCAAGTGTCCGGTAATTGGTAACACGACAGTTTCATGTCCGAGACAGTCGGATTTGCGAATGACCCGAACTCCTGTTTTCGGGATGTGAGGCGGCACGGGATTGATATTCTGTCAATAAATGCAAGGCTCCGAGATATTGCTATCTAGCCTCTTTGGGTTTGGGGATGGATCTTTCTATATGGTTCCGCGAGGCTCTACGGAATTATGCTGAATCGCATAGATTGGTTAGTAGCTAAAGCCTATAATATCTCAGCGAGATATATCAAGCCAACGCATAGGAAAAAAACCCAGTTTTCCAAAGTCTAATCCGAAAAAGGGGACGAGCTGGCTCCTTGTGAAACGCTTAAAGCTTATGCCATATCAACTTATCAAAAGTCGCCTTTGGAAACCTTCGCTTTACACTCCTATTGGTAAAAGTCTTCTGATACCACAAAAGCAGACTTCTAGACTCTGGTACCCAACCAGTGCCTACCCAAACTCTTGAATCTTTTCCTCCCAGCTGATGTTCCGTCTTATTATCAGAAAGCTCAATCTATTAGGTTATTTTCTGCTGTTGAAATTTTGATAATAATTCCCGCTTTCTTTCAAGAGATTTCAGTGTTAGCCAATACCCATTCGCATACTGAGACTTTTGAGATATAATACGAGTTTTGGGAAAGATCATGGATGATGGTAGAACTCAATTTTCAAACCCAGTTTCTTTCAAGATGATGCGTGTTCAACTGGAACTCGTCAGAAAGATATTGATATGGTTTTGCACAAAGCTTAACAGAGTTGAAGAGAAGAAATATGTGAGAGCCCTTCCTTTGCCAGATTCCACAGTATGATTTCTCACCAATAAAGTATCTTCCACACTTTCTTGATGTCCTGATTTCCAGCTATGTCTAGTAATATCTTGGTATCCCAAAGTTTACAAGCAAACAAGCTTCATCTGATAGGGTTATATCAACCCTAAAATGATGCTTTCGTGGTCTCTTTGATATAAATACAAGTCAAGGGAAGACTTGCCATCCTTTTCTCCCCCCTTCCTGACAATCAACCCTCTGCTTTCAAGATGGTCGTGGCAACTCCGATCGTGTCAATCCCCGAGCCCAAGCGCCATGGCCGCAGTATGTTCCGCAGTCTGATGGCACCCTTCTCCTCTTCTACAGATTACTTCCCAAAAGGTTCTTCCCTCTACGGACAAGTCGCCATCGTTACTGGCGCAACCAGCGGTCCCGGTCTCGAAGCATGCCGACAGCTCCTGTCTTGTGGTGTAGCCAAGCTCATCATGTCTGCTCGCAAAGAGAAACAAGGCGAATGGACTGCCGAACCACTTCGGACAGAGTTTCCGGCATCTTATATTGAGGTCTGGGAACTGGAAATGGACTCACACGAGTCGATTTCCAAGTTTGCTAACCGTGCGCATGATGAACTGGAAAGACTCGACATGGCCATCCTCACCGGTGGTTTTCTTGCATCTGAAATGGCCCTTTCAGACTACAAGGCAGACCATGATATGGTGTTCCAGCTCAACTTTCTCCATGTCGCTCTCCTCGGCATACTTCTTCTCGGGCCCCTGAATGAGAAATCACCAGAGGGTCAACCAGGTCGCTTGACAGTGGTTACACTAGCAAAACCACCGAAAGATCGCCGCAAGTCTACAGACAAAACTTTGCTCAAATCCGACGACTATTTTGACCCAAAATCCGAAATGTTTGAGCATCTTATGCAGAGCACACTCCTAGCGCATTTTTTTGTCAAGGAGCTGGCAAGACAGATCCCCCGTAAGCAGGTGCTTATCAATACTGTCTGTCCTCATGGTGCGAGGCAGTCCAGGTCTTCCCAGGCTGTTGAGACTTTCAGCCGTCTTCTTTTTGGGAGGACTCTTTCGAGAGGTGCTTCGACTTACATTGACGCTGTGGCTGTCAAGGGTAAGGAGTCTCATGGCAAGTTGATCAAGAATTGTCGTGTAAAGAAGTAAGTTTGTTCCTGTGTCACAGACTCCTTGAGGGAGTATCTTTTGAGGAGACATCCGCTAACTATCTATAGGCGAAAACTTCATTCTTCTCTGTGCAAACATGATGACAAGTCCCTGCGGCTGATGATCTGGGATGCAACAATCAATGAGTTTGTAAAGATTCTTGGGCTTTCCACTTTTGAGTCATTGGGGGTTTCACTTGTGAGAAGATGGTGTTGCGGCGACATGGTTTGGGTGCCGTTGGATGAGCCAGTTACAGATCACAAGGACTTTTGGGCGTTTGATGACTCTATGAAGATCCATCACGTTCGCCTATGACGGGATGTCGGTGACATGCTGCTGATACGCCGGACAAAAGACGGGAATGAGGATGATACGAGACTTTCTGTGGCGTCACTGGGGTCACGGGGAGCTCGTGCAAGTCTCATCGTAGATTAGTGGCGGAAGTCGGAGGGAAGAGGCCGCGCGACGGACTGAGACTAATTGTGTGCCATGTTTATAACGGGGAGTTTAGGGAATAAGCAGAATGGGTATATTTGGCTGTACTACTACTGGTCCTCTGAGATTGTGACATGACTGATATGATCATTCTTCAAAGTAAATGAATGACATAACTCGGTATAAGTGACGGCTGTCGAACCGAACATGATGATGGTAATTTTGGTCGACTTTGATGTACGTAATTAGTCCATTGTTGACCCTTGTTCTGGATGTCGGGGAGGTCGGGGAGTTGTCGAGGCCCTTGATGGATCCGATGACCATCAACGCCAATGAATGTAGCCGACGACCGATGGCCGAGAATTTCGACGTCTCCATATAATTTTGGGGGACTTGTCACCGTCATCAAGACCCTTTGTTTATCTGGGGAATGCATAAAGAAACAATCACTATTGGAGCAGTCAATAACAATGAGGTCAGAGTACTTACCTTCCTACTATGTATTCTATTGATCAAATTCATTCATCATAAAGAATCACGTGTTGTATTCCCCGTCTTGATATTCGCCCGATGGCCCGACACCCGTAATAAAACTCCACTTGAACAAAAACCACACGGCAACTACCGACAACCGTGAGAAATGGCCACCCCGGCGGCCGTCTTAGAGCACATCCGCCGGATGAGCCCAGATCAGGTCAAGGGGCGCCCAACGAGTCACGTCCGATTTTTCGATCACTTCTTCTGTCAAGACATCAATTAACGACCCGCAACTGTCAATCTCCCCGTCGCCTCATCCTTCAAATTCAAAGATAGGTCTGAGCCGACGACCCGAAAAGGACAGAGTCATGACAAAGGCAAAGGCTTCATCTCCCGGGTCATCGGCTTCCGCTTCGGCCACGCGCCGACAGGCAACTGCTAGACCTGGAAAGGCGAGATCTCTTGCTTGTCGACAGTGTCGCGATCGTAAAATTCGCTGTGACGGCGCTCGTCCTGTTTGCGATTCTTGCTCGAGGCGCGGTCTTTGTGCTAATCAGTGTGTTTATCCTGAAATTGAGCACGAAGGCTCTATCGCTTCGTCGCGGAGGTGAGTTTGAGCACTTATCAGGCATCAGATGATGGAAATAGAAACTAATCGACTTATAGCTACATTCGTGCTCTGCAGAAGCGAGTCCAAGAACTCGAAGAGAAGGAGAAGCAGCTAGTAAGTCTTTTTTACAACAAGTACCTTACTCATATCCCTTCGCTCTGGACTTTCACTCATACGCCCTCTAGGAACTAGTTGCTCATGGCCACAATGCATTCGTCGCTACGACGCCTGCTCAGGAAGAATGGAGGAAACAATCCACCTCGCCCAGTGTTGTGTCTGAGCGTATAACAAGACCTCCAAGACATGTTGATCATGCTCTTCCTCCTATTCATACCGACTCGGGATATGCTCTGCCCGGCTTCTCTTCAAGGGCTGGTTCACTACCAGTAGTTCACGAACCAGCTAGCTACTACTCGCGCCCTCACCATCGTATGGGGGCTAGTCCGCCATTGACTGATGATCTTGAAGATGCTACCCCGGCCAAGCCTTCATCCTTTGGCTCCTATTCTTCCAATGTCAAGGCAGCTCTGATGCTCCAAAAGATCACCCTTCCACCAACAGATCTTATGGACGAATTATTGGCCGAGTATTTCAGCATTGACTGGATCACCATGCCTCTTATCCACCGGCCATCATTCTATCAACGTTATCATCGCCTCATCGCTGTTGCAAACTCTCGCTACCGCCGTGATATTCCCCTCGAAGAAGCCACCGAACTTGCAGCCACCTACTCCCTTCTGCTAGGAATGCTTGCCATCGGTCAACTTGCCAAAACATCAGCTACAGAATCCACCGAGTCGCATGTATCTCACGCCTTCGAGTTCCATCAACAGGCCAAGACTCTTCTCCTCGTCGACCTTTTATCAGTGTCATCTCTCCCCGTGGTGCAGGCCTTGATTGTTCACGCTCGTTTCTTGCGACGAGCGGGCACGATCCAGGAGAGTTGGATGTTGACTGGCATGGCTCTTCGACTTGCAGAAGGTCTTATGCTTCATGTTGATCTACCAGGAAAGGCTCAGGCCGAGCGCGAAGAGAGGAGAAGGACATGGTGTGCTTGTGCTCTTCTTGTCAGGATGCAAAACTCTCCTGGAAGTCAAATAAATCCTAGTTTTGGTACACTACCCCAGGAAATCGACGACGAATATCTCGAGGCTTTTCCCCATAACCCCGACCGAGTTCAACCTTGCGATACCCCTTCAAGACTATCTTTCTTCAACCAAACTTTGAAACTGTACGACAACATTCTACGACCCATTCAAGAGGATTTGAATCATAAAGCAGACTCTGGCCAAAAATCCATTTCTGTTATTCTATCCGATGCACTGAAGTTGGATTGTGATTTGGAAGAATGGCATACTACTATACCCGAGCATCTTCGTGTCAAGTTTCCCTGCACACAGCCCGAAGCTATCTTCCGCCGCCAGGCTACTCTGTTGCGCATGAGGTATGTTCACTGACCGCACATCAACTTCCAGACATCTGACATATGATAGATATCTTGAAACCAAGGCATTGATTCCCCGAGTAGCAATCATAAAGCTTATCAGCAGTAATGCAACACAACCAGCTTCCATAATGGCAAAGTCAATGCTCGCTGGTCTATTTGAGTCCTGCTATGCTGCAAGCGTGGAGCTGGAAGATGTAATGGCCCGCGAAAGAAGGCTGATGACTTTTGACGGACCTCCTGAGAGTCACTCTGCCATCGGTAAGTTGAGGCCTCTTCATTCTGGAATAATCATTTTGACTTGTAAATCAGTCCTGGGCATAATCGGCATGACTCTCACCGTCTTGGTCCAACACCCTCTCTTCAGAGACATCATCACCAACCCCACCCCTGTCACCGACGAAGCCACACGATGCCTCGCAACAGCCAAGCAATACACAACCTTGAATCACCCGCTAGCCGAACGATTCGTGCACACTCTGGAATCTGCCTTGCAGCCTCCGTCTCGGTGTGTTTCTCCCCGGGGTGTATTGGACCCTGCACTGGATCCTAAGCCTGTTGGTCCTGTGCTGTCCAATTTGACTGAGGCCACTGGGGCTGTGGAGATGGCTCTACTTGAAGCTTGGTATATGAGGAGACAGGATCTTGCATCTGGATGTGGTATGCCTGTTACAGAGATTGTTTCTTTATGGTGATTGGATATATATACCCTTACAATCCGATATATATGGGATGGGAAAAGTATAGGCGTTTTTGTTTAGCTAGCGAGATACCCCAGCATGAATTAATTGATGAATGAATATTTAATTTGGCTTCATTTTCCCATAACCATGTACTATTCTGGCTGCCTCCGGTGTTGGTCCTCAAGGGGCGCAGCTTGGACGGGCCGCTGCGTTGGTGGCCTGCATTGCCACAACAAGGCAGCTTGCTTGAAGAACAAAAACCTTCATTGGCTATTATGACTCGAGTATTTGAACACATTGTTTGAGATAGAAACTTTTGGTTTAAATGCGGATACTTACTTGTCTCTTACAAGTGGTGGGCCTCCGACAGCTTCACCGACAAGTACGTTGTATTAACCATAACATTTTGCGTATACTGTTAAAACACGGGTTCATTATTGTAAGGGAGGTGTTTATAAGGGTGAAGTCAAAAGAGATAACGTACTTTGTTCCCTAGATTTGTTTGCAGATAGCCAGTCACTCTAGGAAAAGCATATCTAGACATGCCCCTGGCTCGCAAGCTGCTCATCGGGAAGACCTACACAGTCGGGCTCCCCAATGATCAAGCATCTGCACAGCTGGATGGCTGCATCCAATTGAAGTGTAGAAAACTTGACTTCCACCAACAGGTCCCGCATGTACTAATGCATTATATCTGCCTAATCCATGTAACAAGGTAAGTGGCCGGTGAATAAGCCCCCGTGATGAGCAAGTAGCCGCAATCCTAGACTTTACTTTGTTTGCGCGCGAGTGCCTAGGTACCAAAACACAGTGAGAGAAAAGGTGAATGTACTCACCTGGTTATATAAACTGTTTCTCTCGTCTTCATTGCTTCTTCCTTTCCTTCAACCTCCTCCCCTCTCATCCATCTTTTTGCAATAGCCAGAACAGATAGACACAACATCACATGACCATCATACCCAGAAACACTTCCTCATGAAAAATAAAGGGACCAAGAAGTCTTCCAAAGTTCCAAAAAGTGTACCAGAAACAGCACCATCGGCAGAGATGACGTCCTCCAAGACTAACAAGTCGAGCGAGGGTCTCGCAAACCGAGCCCTTCTCGATAAGATGGACAAGCTACGAGAGCTTGGAATCTCGGACATGGTCCCATTACCTCAGGTATTTCACCTCTTAAACATAAGACTTATTTACCTAACTTTTATTTTAGATGGTTGTCGTTGGTGACCAGAGTGCTGGCAAGTCAAGTGTTCTTGAATCCTTGACTGGCTTTCACTTCCCCCGTGATGTCACTCTCTGCACTCGCCATGCGACAGAGATTATCTGTCGTCGTGAAGAAACTTCAAGAATTGTTATTTCGATCCATGCTGTCGATGCCGACGAGGAAGAAGCAAAGTCTTTCCGTCGCACTGTTGACAATCTTGACGCAAAGGAGTTCGGTCAGATCTTTCAAGACGTGAGTATCATCTAACATGGCCCTTCACCAGCTTCTACTAACCGAGTTCATTAGGCTGCCAAAGTCATGGGCATCGACTCAGACCCCAAAGGCACCTCGGTCAGCTCAGCTTTCAGCAGAGATGTTCTCCGCGTCGAAATTAGCGGCCCAAACGAAGATCACTTAACTGTGATTGACGTGCCAGGCATGTTTGAGAACGAAACTCCTGGTCAGACTACAAAGGCCGACATTGATCTTGTGAAGAACATGGTGAAGAAGTACATCAACGAGTCCCGTACCATCATTCTCGCTGTCGTTCCTTGCAATGGAGACATTGCGAACCAGAAGATTCTGACCTATGCCAAAGAGGCCGATCCTGATGGTAAAAGAACTCTTGGTGTTCTTACCAAGCCTGACTTGGCTGTTGAGGAAGCCACCAAGGGAGTTGTCATCGATCTCGTTCTTGGTAAGCGTCGTGATCTCGAGCTTGGATATTGCATTGTCAAGAATCGCGGCGCAGATGATACTTCATCTAGTCCAGAAGATCGCAACCTCCAAGAGCGAAACTTCTTCACTCAAGCACCCTGGACCAAACTTCCTGCCGACCGCATCGGCATTCCCGCGCTCAAGACCCGTCTCGGTCAACTCCTCATGGACCGCACCAAAAGCGAGTTTCCCAAAGTCCGTGCTGAGCTTGGCACTAAGCGGAAGGAATGTGAGACATTGCTCAAGTCTATGGGTGAGTCTCGTAGCAACGATGCTCAGCAGCGTATCTATCTTGGCCAAGTTGCCGCTCAGTTTGCGCAGATCAAGAACTTTGGTCTTGATGCCTATTATACACGTCACAAGATCTTTGAGAATGAGGATCTCAAGCTCATCACTCGCATTCGCGAGATCAATGAGGGCTTTGGAAAAGTTCTCTACGAAAAGGGGCATACGCGGAACTTCTTTCAGTCTGGCAAAGATGACATCTGGAAAGCAACTGAGGCGAAGAGTGCTACTGATGGTGAGGGAGAAAAAGATGAAGAAGTCAAGCGAGAAGATCTGTATAATCAGACTACCTTCACTATCCCACTGATTGGAGAAGAGGATCTGGTGGATGACATTCTCTATGATGCTTATCACTGTCCTAAGCCTGATGAGGAGGATATCTTGACCTACATCGAGAAGGAATATCTCACATCTCGAGGTTATGAAATTGGAACCGTAAGTCTTTCTCATAACCCTGAAGAACAACAAAGCTAACATCCTCTAGTTCAGTGGTGAGATGGTTCCCATCACTTTCAAGGAGCAATCCAAGAAGTGGCAGCCCATGGCCCGAGCCCATGTCTCCAACGCCATTCTGATCGTCCATCACTTTATCCGGACCGTTCTCAACTCCTGCTGCCCCCACCCTTCTATTCGCGATGAACTCTGGTCGTTTCTCCTCGAAGACTTGCAGAAACGCTACCGTCGCGCCGTTGACCATGTCGAGTTTCTGCTCGAGGTTGAGTTCGAGGGCAAGAGTATCACGTATAACCCAAACTTCAACAAGTCTCTAAGTCGCCTCAAGTTCGCTCACACGAAGGATCTTGGTAAAGAGGTCGAGGACGCGGTGAAGGGATATAAGTCAAAGAATGAAGCCTATTTCGATTCAGCAGCTGCGAGAGCTCGCCAGCTTGTTGAAGGACGCCTGAACCAAGAGACCACGCTCAACACCACTCGGCGAGACATTCACAATGTTCTCCATACTTTCTACGAAAACGCACGCAGCCGGTTCGTCGATGTTGTATGTCAGCAGGTCATCGACCATTTCCTCCTACACGCCCCCAACGGGCCCCTTTCTGTCCTATCTCAGGACGTGGTTCTTCGCATGACCGCAGAAGAGCTTGAGGCTATTGCTGGCGAGGACATGATCAGCCGCGATCGTCGTGAGAAACTCACTCGCGACGCCGCTAACCTGAAGGAGGGACTCAGGGTTCTCCGTGGTTGAAGCTCCGATGTGACGAGGTTCTTCTGATGTTTGCTTATGCCTTGGAGAGGTGCATGAAATGGATAGATGGATGATACACCGCTTTGTTAGACGCTGGGAACTGTTTTGGGAAGAACTGGATCTGTATTTACACAGCTGTGTCCTCATGGACACCTCATAACAATAAAAGCCTGTTTTTGCAGTGAAACTTGTAAACAATTAATTAGATCTTTGAGTGCGAGCCTCATAGCGATATGAACTGTGTTACCTTTTCACCTGATATATTTTATTTAGACTTGTTAGTAACTGGCAAGAAACTGACAAGATTGTCGTAAATTTTTGGAGTTTCTTTATGAAGGCTTTAACAAAAAGCCGAAAGCTTAGGCTGGCGTGTACAATTTATCGTCATAAAGAGACATTTATAACATCATGAGGTCCATTAAACTTCTTTTTAATATTACAGAAGCTTACCATGTTTGTCTAAGTATGCAACCTAGGGGAGGTCAAAAAACTTCAGATGTCTGGCCCAAACGACAAAATACCTCGGTGACTTAAGATAATTTAGGAAAATTTAAGTTGACCTTTTGATTAGTTCATTTTCGCCTACCAATTCAAGGTCGTAAGTCTTCTGACACCGCGAGGGCGGCTCATCAGTTGAAGATTCTTTATATTCGTTATTCGTTCGTACAAGTTGCGGAGCACTTCTGCTCCAAAGCCTCCAAATGCCGATATTCAACTCGACAACTATGCAAAAACAAACATCTAAGGTATCATAGTCTAAATTTCATTGTTCCCACCAACGCCTGAGATATGCGAATCATGCGACCAACACCAATTTTGTCCATCCAGATCATCACTTTGTCAAGAGGCTGCCGACATCCTGCAGCTGGACCGAGTTCAATAGCGGAGGTGGCCCTCCTCTGTCTATACGTCCCCAGCCAGCGCCCCAAGTCGGCGGAGGCTGTGGAGGACTGGTAGAAGATGTAGGGACACCTGCCGGGAAGATTTCATCCTCTCCTGTACCAGAGCTTCGAGTGCTCAAAGCGATATCGGTACCGCTGCTCGACTTGGCCTTACGGTGTCTTCTCCAAATGCGAGGCTTCCGAAGTCGGGATGTCTCGGCCATGAGCTCCGGCGATGTCATAATACCAACACGATCACTCTTTCGGAAGTGGCTCATTCTGGATCTGGGATACGAGAATCCTGCGGGTTGACCACCAACAAAGGGGTTCCAGGCCCTGAGCTTTGGCGACCCAAGGCTGATACTACCATTGCACCCAGAATTGTAGCTTGTGCGGGGTTCGCCAGAAAGTTCCTCCAGAGTCATCCCCTTGGTTTCCGGAATCAATAAGGAGACCAAAGTACCGAACAGCATGAAAAGGGCAAAGAGCTGCAACAGACGGTGCATGTTTGGCGAACAATCGGTACCTTTGCAGCCCTCGGGAGATCCATGGCGCACCATAGGGATGCTGATGCCTTGAGCAATAATAGCACCAATCTTACCCATAGCAGCCGAAATACCATGGCCGGTCGAGCGATATCGAGTCGGGAAACATTCGCCGGGAACGATGAAGGTAGTCGTGTTAGGGCCAGCATTGAAGAGGAACTGGCCAATGATGTATAGCGCAAGTAAACCCCCCTGTGGCAGGCTCTTGTAAGCAAAGCCGAGGATACAGAAGACAATGGTGAGCAGGAGAAATCCGAAAACCTGTAACGGCTTGCGACCAAAGGTATCGACGCTAAGAATGGCAGTCCAGTAGCCAGGAAGTGAGCCAGCACATGTCAAGATGATCATCCCAACAGCTTGATTGTGAAGCTTCTCGTAAAGACTGTTCCCAGCACCATAGCCCACTGCTTGAAGGACAAAAGTATTATTAAGGCCAAGACCATAGAAAGCGAGGTCCTTCAAAAAGGTTAGTGGGAGTAAACCAATGCCAAGTGATAGCACTTACCAAAAAGAACCAAGACAGAGTTGTGCCTAATAGCATCTTGAAATTGGCCCATTGGCGGAAGAAGGAAATAAGATCAGACCAAGAGGCGCGAGGGACGTTAAGACTGCGTCCTGCTACACGCTTACTCCTGACCTGGTGAACAACATCGAAAGAACCCTTAGACTTGCTGGTGACATATGCTTTGATATCGGCATCGGCTTTCTCAACGTCGTGTTCAACGTCAAACGTATATCGAGGGGTTTCCGGAATAGTAATACGGTAATAGAGAGCAACACAAGCAGGAATGGCGCCTACTCCAACAATGATTCGCCATGCTCGGTCGGCAGCTAGTCGACACTCGAAACCGCACTTGCTTTCGTCAGCAGCACCGATGAAAGCGTCCTTGAACGCAACAGTAGTAATGAGGGCAACAATAGCAGCTGCGAGCTGTCCAAGTCCCTGCATAGAAAAGACAGCAGCAACCATAGCGCCGCGCCACCTCGTCGGTGCGAACCTAGCGGGATCTCTGTCAGCTTGAGTCGATCAAGGCGGATTAAGGGTTTGGTATGAACTCAAACCCAGCCACAAAGTCTGAATGGCAAAATGACAATAAGGATACTTACTCAGATGTAATGACACTCGAAAGAGGGTAATCGCCACCAATTCCAATACCCTGGATATAGTCAGAAAATGCAGTAAAACGCAAATTTTAGCAGACTTACCATAATGATACGCCAAAAGATTAGCAGACCTGTCGACCCCATTGCTGGGCTTGAGGAGATGAGAGCGCAGCAAAGAGTTGCTAGGATGATAATACCCAATTCGACACCATACATACGGCGTCGACCGAAGCCACTATTTGAGTTGTCAGTACAATTTTGTCCGTGAAACGATAGAGTTCGTTGATATGGACAGGGGGTACTAACTCTGCTAGCCATCCAAAGACGATCATTCCCACTACAATTCCGGCACTCGTAGAGGCTTTGAATGCCTGGTTAACTGGGTCAGGTAGGTACCCATCATTACCACTGAAGCCGTTTTGAGGATTAGGGTCGCCCCAGAAGACAACTCCGAGGAGTATCGTGATGAGGTTGATGGCAAAGATATCGTAAGAGTCCAGAAAGAAACCGACACCTGCTACCAAGACAGCGCGAACATCTAATAGGGTCAGTATAAAGTTCAACGGTTCCCATTGAGAATAAATCAAGGATGTAATAACATACGGTATGCACCAAAGGGCACTTTATCAATCTCAGACAAAGCAAGACGGCGGCGAAGATTTGGGTCGGGGATATGAGAGAAGTCGTTAAAGAAGTTGTGAAAAGCATTATTACCACCCCAAGTGCGATCCTGCTGAGAGCTTGATGCTGCTGGGGGAGGCAGCATGTCTTCGTCGTAGTCTGGCATTTTGAAGTTTAAGGCGAGTAAATGTCGGGAGCAATGATATCTGTAATCGACGACATGGGTTGTTCTGTATGGGGATGCTTCGGGATGAGTTTCGCGATACCGATCTCCACCTCTTCGGCTGCTGGTCCGTACGAGATCAGGAATGCATAGAATCAGGACTCTGAACCTCTATGGTTTTCGCAACAATTGAGTCCAACTCTTCCAATTATTTCCAGTTCAATCTGGTCAATTCAACCAATCCAATCAATCTCGTCTTTTCCTCCAAATCGTAGATGTCGAGTTGTTCACCCCAGTTTGAAGGTGACTGTCGTTCAAGACGGTGGTTCCAATATCTAGACCAATATGTAACTTCCTGCTAATCCAATACCCCCAACTTAATCGGCGATGATTTATCGAGGGCAAGAAAGAGATGTTCTACAGTTCAAGTTCGACATCGAATACCATGGATCGGGGTTTCGGCGTAGTTGACCGTCGGGGTGTGAGGATTCGTAGGGGTCGAGAGGATGCGAGTTGGAGATGGAAGTAAAGATAAGGCAAGGCCCTAGCATGTACAAAGAAGAAACGGTAATAGAATGAATAAAATATTACGATTTTACCAACAGCAACAACAACAATAGATGAAATGGGGAAGTGAGAGGATTCCTGACAGGCCCAGACAGTTGGGATTGATTGAGAGTGAGTCCGGCCGGATATAGCGTGCTTGACCAGGCAGGTACCTTCCTGGGCTGCTCTTTACCTTTACTTTACTAAACGGATGGGGGTGGGTGAGTGGTGATTTTGAGGCAGGTGCAATGGTGGGGACGCATCTGCGCACGCCTTCCATAATGGAATCTCCGGCCAAGCCACTGCCCACAGTGGAAGCCGAGGAAGAAGCAAGATGGAAAGTCCACTGCACACCCACTTGAGTCTCCCCGGGCCAGTAAGAGTTGAGCATTGGATGCAGACCACTGAGATGAATGGAACACCAAGTTGCCCATGCTTTAAGAGAGCCCACAAGGCCCGCCTTGTTCAAAGCAGGTCATTCTACTAAGCACCTCCTCCTTCGAGCATAGTATGAGAGCACGTACAGGAAAGAGGTCCAGCTCTACTCCGTAGATAGGTCGATAGTCTATCTCTCTCAGGTGAATCTCAGCCCAGGGTTTCATGCTCAGCTAGACCCCGTCTCTAAGAACTCGAGACTCAAAGAGACTCCCTTTTGGAGCAAATGCACCCTTGCCTACCCCTGTAATCCACTAAGTCTACAGAACCAATTGGAACCCATCGGAGGTCAGTGGCCAAACTCGCCCTGGTGGAGACTAACGCCCGCGTCTTACACTGAGATGGCTGCCCCCCACTTGGACAGGGTCGTTTTTGTACGTACTGTAGTGCTTTTGGTGTGGTGAGATTTGCATGCGAAGAGACTTTATTCAATAAGAGGCGTTGCGCATCTCTGCACGTTGATGAGGCTATTTGGTGATATTTGCTACGCAGGGACATCTTGATCCTGGTTCGCTTGAGCTTTGTCTTTTTTCAAATTTGACGCCGTGTTACAGAAATTAAATGTGATGCACTCCGTCAGACTTGTCAGACAAGACAGGACCCTTCCCTGGCCCCTGTTTTTCCAGAACAAATCACTGACAAACCAAAAGCCTAAGGCATCATCAGTGAGATTTGCTTCTGTCAGGGCCTGGGAGGTCAGAAGACTTGAGACCCTAAATTAGACGACAAAAACAAACTGGTCAAAGAGCAGCTAACTCTGCCCTAAATTGCCCTAGCTTACCTAAATTATTTTGTCGCCTAACTCAGGATCTTAGGTTTTCTGTCCCCCCTAGCACGAGAAAGCTTCCAGAAGCAATAGAGTCGTTCCATGGATCCATACTCATACGTACACCCACATCATTCCGCATTGAGCTCACCATTCAATCTCACCGCGGTCACTTGATCGCAGATCTCGCCGAACGGGAACTTTCATGATTTTACCGACGACGTTTCTTTCACTTCTATTTACGCCCTTTGATCGACGCCTGTGATGACCAGAATTCGTATTATACATCCGACGTATCATAACATTGATGACGATAGATTGAAAAGATCGGCAATGTTATCTGCATCACACAACATCTTTATTGACTTTCCCCTCACTTGTCAAGGTCACTATCAACACGTGCAATCTATCGACAACATGATGACAGGAAAAAGCACCGAGGCGGGCGTACTCTTTGCTTGTTTGTACGTAATCACTGCACATTGTGCAATCTGCCCAGACAAATTCAGTGGGTTTATTCCCTTACTCAGTCGTAAAAGAGCCTACGGACGGCTCCCGGCATACAGCAAGATCAATCCCGACTGGGTCGTGCGTGCACGGCTGTCGCATAAAGAAACATGACACGGATAACAGTGTAACACGATAAACGTGACTCTGACTTATCCATTATTCACACATGTGAAACGACGACGGGTTTCCTCTTTCTGGTCTTCCAAGAGAAAACAAGACAAGGGAGGCAAGCCCAAGATCGGGACCCATCTTTTGCATGTTGTCAGTGATTCAAACAGACTCCACCGTATCAGCTTCGAAAATGCTTCTAGCCGCGTTCTCAAGTTTGCCACGGCATGCATGGATCTCAGAAAGAACAATGGCTCGCCTGATATTGACGAAAAGAGTTACGTATTACGGGTCTGTTGCGCCTGTTCCTGAATTTGTTTTGCTAATCCTATCAATCTGCGACGCTTGCCGCTTGAAACCGTTACCTAAAGAATACCTCTAGGCAATTTACTAGAGATTTTTCTGTTTACTTTTCGCATTTCTTGACTCGAGCCAAGCAAACCACTCTCTTCAACCCCATCGTTTTCAATCTCTTCCCGCTGTCATCTCGGTCAAGAATGAAATCCGACCGAATCGGACCAAGAAAAGGTACGACGCCCGATGCTTATTATGGACTTTTCTCATCACATTCGCATTCTCGCCTCGTTGCCTTTTTAACTTCTCAGCTCCTGTTTCGCTTAGAATTTACAGGGGCCAAGGTTTGGTTTCTCTACCACATTCAACCAATCGGTTCTACACGTGTGTTTACTTTCTACAAGGCTCTCCACTGCCTTGTCGTGGCTTTTGTATTGTACAATGCCTGACTTTGAAAGGTTTACGAATCCTTTACCTCAAAAATATATGTAGACGATACCGTAGCGCTGAGTAATTCCTCAGTCAGTGGGCCAGTGGGCTATCAGAGTGTTACACGTCGAGAAACATCTGCGGTGCGAGCCCGAGTAGCCTAGCTGCATGTCTCGGTACGTAATTGGAAGAGAAGAAACAAGATGCATTACCGTAAGACACTGGCGATTCTACGATGTTCTCTTGTAGATAGTACATGTGCTATGGAGTCAGCACATGTGCCGAAGATGCTTCTTAGAACGTCATTCTCATTCCAATACCTTAGAGAACCGCCTGAGAAGTGAGGAGTCTGGCCAGTTTCTGGGTCTCATGCGAAGCATTGAAACTATTATGCCATTGTATCTTGTGCAATTCCTCTAATGGTGTGCCAACGTGTCGACTCACCAACCTCCCAGGTCATAAGTGGTTACAACAACACCCTATGCCGTCCCTCAAGCCAAACAAAGCTTCCATAGACCCGATATGTTGCCTAAATCTCAACCCGTGTTTGCTGAAATAGCTGTCGAAGTTAATTGCGGCAACCAACAAAATAGACACTTCAACGGCGGTGATCTTCAAATACAGTAATCATCAACCGTATCAGCCAGTAACACGGCTCTTAGAGAGATATGCATCGAGCGTAAATAAGCGAAATGCGCTTGTTATTGTTGTGTTCCCTTCACTTTGTCCTGTTTTCATCAATCTGCATTCCAAGAATGTCATCTGGGGACAGCCTCCTGTTTTAGCTTAGACGCCACCACGATCGCGTATCAATATATACAGCGCCATGTACTCGGTGGCTTCATGTCGTGAATGTGGCAAGGTCAAATATCGATAATCGTGAATACCATTGTGAAAAGATGGTGGTATTCAGGGGAGAGAAGGTTGGTTAGTGTGACTACCATATGGCACTATGGACGGGAAATACGAGTCCAAACCAACCATCGTGCAAGCATTTCAAGCATCAAACCTTTGACACTTTTCAGACCCTTCTAGATGCTTACTTTTGGGCCCTGAGACAGTCGATAGTTCAGTTGTGGTCGCTTCCACGGAGTCTCGCACACTTCCGCAGACCCGCGTATTCCTGTATCATCAGGCAGTGGACGAGGCTAATAAGTGGGCGGTAGCATCGTGATGATCGGCTCGGCACTTTTCATTGCATGGCATGGTTTCATTGTCACATTAGAATAAGATGTCTGCACGTTCTAGAATGATGGACTTACCCGCTTGTCCAAGTACCGATACCGAGCTCAACCTGAGTGCCGAAGCTTAGAATTGTCTCAGAAGAGGAATGAACATGAGGTGACTTTGAACGTTCTTCAAGGGAAAAGACTTAGGCTTTGATTATTATAATGGGCTCAGGTCTGGACTGTCTTACCAGGATCTCGTACAAACAACGCTGATCGGTGGTTGCTTTGCAGAGTCAGTGTGACTCGGTTGTCCTCTATCAGATGGAGTCCTAGAAGCTTGAATCAGGCTTCCAATGGGGCAAAGAGAAACGCTAGACCTTAATCCTAGGCGACAAAAGTTTATTTTGGTAAATCCTGAACATTTGATTATTCACTTTTTACATCCAAAGTTCCAGGATCTTCGACCAGCTGCACATGAGTTTTGCGCAGTAGATCCTGAACTTCATCCGCATAAGAGGTCTTAAGTCTCCTTGCGGCCTGAGGGCTCCCTATATGCACTTTTGTTGCCTTTCGACAATGTCTGCCTAATGTAATCGGTGATGTCGGATGCTATTCGTGCCTTGAACTTGTCACAGGGCAGCCTGATCTGACATAAGATTCGATGGAACACTCGGTTAGAAGATAACGCATCAACAATGCACTTATGTATACTGTATTGGAACTCGTCATCATGATTTTCATTCTTGTCTAATCTTTTCTGCGCCACGGCATCAGGCGCCGTCTTGACATTACCCCAAACATGATCTACCAAGCAGTAATATCCTCAACTTCAGCTTCTCCAAATGTGCTTGACTTGGTGATTTGTCCAACACTAGCCTCCTCGGGTACCTCACCATCCTTGGACATGATATCAGGCAGGACTTCCTTGAAGAATGAGAGAACATAGTTATTGACCTGCTCAAACTGCAACAAAAATGCATCATGCCCCTCAGGACTCTCGATTCGCTCCAGACGTGCATTAGGTACGTGCTGTGCGATCTCCTCCTGCTCTGCGAAAGTGAAGAGGCCATCACTTTCAATGCCCAAAACAAGTGTGGGTTGCTGGATCATAGCTAGTGCATCGGCGATAGTGTCTGCTCGGTTGCGTGACACGTCATGCGTGTCCAACTTACGAGTCATGGCAATGTAGCAGTTGCTGTCGAATCGCGTAACGAATTTTCGTCCCTGGTATCGCAGATACGACTGGGCAGAGAAATAGTGCGACTGAGGCATATCTCCTCCTGTAAGACTGCCGCCATTGTTAGGTCCATGGAATTGAGGATCCGCTACGTTGTCAGGCACTGCAGGTGACTGAGCAGTTGAGGCTGCATCAGTTGTGCTGTTCTGGCGAGATATGGATGTTCGCTTTACAACATGGCCGTCATTGTGAATGTGGAAGTGTGCCTCTGAGGGAGTTGATGGTCGGGGTCGGCCACCGATGGTTTGGACCTTGGATGGGTCGGGGATGTTGCGTCCGAATCTCGACTCGAAGGAGTTGCGACTTCGATATGTGAGCAGAGCAGACATACGAGCCGCTCCCAAGCCAGTGGTAGGAGGATCATCGAAGGAATAGTATCCGTCGTCGTACTTAGGGTCGGCGTAGATGCTTTGTCGTTGAGCTTCACCCCAGCTGATACCCCAAGCGCTGTGTCTGCTCGAGGTCGCGATAGGGACGATGCATCTGATGTAGTCCTTGCCAAAGTATGCCCACTCGAGCACAAACATACCACCCAGAGAGCCTCCAACAACAGCAGCAAGTTGCTTCACGCCTAGGTCATTGAGGATGAGCTTGTGAAGGCTGACAGTGGTTAGTGTCTATTTTTTGTTCAAGTGAACGAAATGTTATAGGGGTTTAAACTTACTTGACATCATCTCGAATGGTAGTGAGAGGGAACTCGGGACCATATCGACCCTTGCTGGGATCGTTGTCTTTGGCTGTCACTGGGCTTGCAGTACCATAAGGACTGCCAAGACTGTTCATACAGACAATGAAGAATCTTGAAGTGTCGAAAGCTCGACCAGGACCTCCAAGCAGAGGACCCCACCAATCGCTCACATCAGCACTTCCAGTGAGAGCATGGCAAATTACCATAGCATTGTTGCCCTCTTCGTTGAGTTTGCCGCGAGTGGTATAAGCGACAGGGACGTTATAAAGTGTTGCTCCGGACTCGAGAGTGAATTCTGGAACAATCGCTATCTGCTGCTCAGGAATGAGGGCAGAGAACGGGTTCTCGGGTTGTTTCTGCGTTCTTTCTTACAGGTATTCAGCCACCGGTCTTCTGCAATGAGAGAGGAGAAGGGCATGAAAGGGATGCACACTGAGAGAAGAGAGGAGGGAAATGCTGAAAGAGCATGCGATAGCAAAGGTAAATACTGACCGTAGTGATTGCGAGAATCGCCGTTTGTAGTAGTGTTTTCAGCCATAGTTGCAGCTGGCATAATCGTATGATATGAAGTTGTCAAAATCTCCCCAGATTATCTATCCGTCCTTGTAAAAGGTTATACAGAAAGATCGGACCGGGGTCGCTCCCAGGGTCTTCAAGTTTGATATTGAGATCGCTCGATCCCACAGTGACTCAACCTGACGAAAATTGGGACTTTTCGGATAGGTAGATGTTAGTCAGTCGTAATTTTCAGCTCGATTAAGCCAAAAGAAGTCTATCAATGAGTGTTTAAGAGAAAAACCTGGGCCTTCCTATGGCGTAATTCTGGCTGGTCTCCATGGCTGCTGTGAGTCAGCCAATGGAGATGCTTTCTTTGCTGCATGAATTGGCCGGCAACGGAGATGGTGGCGATCACGTGCAATTATGAGTCCGGGGAACAGTTCGGCATTATCTAATAATCGCTTTCAAGATTGAAGTTAGGGACAATATAGACGATTTTGAACAGAATAAAACAATCAGCACATATAGATTTGCCGTCTGTATTGCCATTCTGAATAAGGCATCATTTTATCAAGTATCAAAGGTCAGACGTGTTATCCAATCCTGAAACTGCTGAAAAGAATTCCAATAGAGTGGTACGTACCATCGAGTCCGTTGTAAGTGGTCTGTGCGGGCGCCGCCTCCCACTGCCACCGCGTTCAATAGGTGGCTTTCAGCGTGTGGCAGCCTCGTTTCCCCAGTAAAGGATGAGGCTGCAAATACGTCGTGACATCTAATTCCATCCGTGCTTTTGCTTTGTTGGAGCTTCCTTTATTCCTTTCTTCTCAAACCCATCGCGACTGGGCTCACCCACCGCAAACAACAAATCGCACACAAATCCTGCTTCTTTCTATCAGGTCAGAAGATAATTGCGCACTCTTGTACTACTACCATCTTCTTTTCTTTCAGTCATTCCCTTGTCAGCTTTGTCGCGACAACCTTTCCCCACCCGAACTCCTTGTCGTCAAAAGTCAGTCTTTCTTCATCCGCGCTGCAGCCTTCAAAGCAACAAATGCTGCTCCCTCCGCTATTTTCGAAACTCTCAACTCATTTTTTCTCTTCCAGACCTTGACATCCATAATATCCGTCAACACAACGTCATCACGCTACCATCTAATGAGATAATCATCGCTTTTGGTTACGACTTCATTATCGCGAGTTATGCCTCCGGGTAAACGCAAGAGAAACGATCGCCATTCCGAAGGCGGCCGATCTTCTCCCCATCGACCTGGCGATACAGCACTTGGACAACACGACCGCGACGATAACATGGCACGTGGTCGCGGTAGAGGGCCCAGAGGTCCCGGTCGACGCGATTCATCTCAAGGGCAAAATCGAGCACCCTCGAACCATCAACAGAACCCTTCATCCACACAACGACGACCCAGCTCTTCTTCCCACGCACCACCGGCGCCACCACCTCCTGCGCCAGTGATAAAGAAACCTACTTATGCACCGCCTCCTCTGTTGCGACCGCCCTCTCCGGTCCGTTCTAACTATCGCTATAACAATCTCACGGACGAGAGGATTAGCGCTTGGGCTGAGAGTGGTCGAGATGCAATCACCCAGCATGGAAAGCAATCGCGGGAAGATGTCGACATCACAGAGCTGTCAAGCTTGTTCCAAGAGTTTGTACATGCAGTTGTTGAAGCTCGAATACCACCAGCCGATGCAGGTGCCTGCGTCAAGGAAATTCTTGGTGACGAAACGACGGAGATTATTAAGGATTCATACGCGTTCGCTCCCCATACTCTATTCCTTGACTCCTTGTCCATAGTCATGGATAACGAGCCCGCCATTTACAGGCCATCTCTTCGTGAATTCGTCCTGTCATCTGGCGTATCGCCCAACCTAATGAGACAGGTGCTTGAAGCTGAAGTTTTGCAGAGGATAGGACTTATCAGAGACAACTTTGTCAAACTAGGTATCAAGCAAGCAACCAACCTTCTGTATCGACAAGCAAACTACAACTTGCTCCGGGAGGAGACGGAAGGATATTCAAAGCTCATAACGGAACTTTTCACAACTAGCAGTGTGACTCCCCCTCCTCCTGAAATGGCTGAACAGACCTTCGAACGAATCAAGGCTCTGATTGGTACTTTTGATCTTGATGTTGGCAGGGTATTGGACGTAACCCTTGACGTTGCAGCTGCTGTTCTCATCAAGCAGTTCAAGTTCTTCGTCAAATTTCTTCGAGTTAGCTCGTGGTGGCCTCGATCTCATCTCAAATTCAGTGCTGCAGTCTATGTCGGTGGCTTGCCTCTATGGGCAACCCCAGATTACTCGCAATGGACAACAACGGAAGAAGATGAGAAACTCTTGGAGGAGAAGAAGCTGATTCGAGATATTGCGTTCTGGGACCGAGCTCGGGAAGTTCATATGGAAGCTTTCTTTGAGCTTGGTGGTCGACAAGTCGCCGATTCCGACGCGCAACAACTTACCATCACCAACGGCGCCAAAGGCGATGATGCTGCGGCTGATATCGAAAGGCAGTGGGTACAGGAAACCAAAACCCTTCCACCCCCTGGCAACCGAACAGCGGCACAATTACTCGGCTTTAAGCTGCGTTTCTATAATTCTGATGCTCGCGACGAGACGGATGTACTTCCCGCGAACCTTCTCTATTTAGCCGCTCTTCTGATCAAAATTGGCTTTATCTCCTTGACTGACCTTTACCCACATCTTTCGCCAGCCGATGAAGACATGGAAACAGTCAAAGAGAAGGAAATAAAAAAGATGGAGGAGGAGGAACGAGCTTCTCGTGGCGGTCCCATGAATGCACTTCTCATGGCTGGTGTTCTGCCTCAAGGTGACGACGATAATCCCAATGGCTCGAATCTGCCTCGGAGAGAACTTCCTAAGAAGGTTGAGGCGGACACCAAAGAGGCTGCCACAGAGGCTGCAGACACAAAGCCAAAACTCCCTGAACCATTGGAACAAAAGGTGGCATTGCTTACCCAGCTGTTGACCATCGGCGCCATCCCCGAATCGCTATTTATTCTTGGTCGCTTTCCATGGATCCCGGAGGTCTTCCCAGAGGTCCTTGAACGAATTCATCGCATCCTACACCATTCCGTTGACAAGGTCTTCCGTGACAGCCGACCTATCGTGGTAGGCGAGCCAGGATGTCCAACCAAATTAGTTCCGGATTTCGATCAATCCGGTCTTCCCAAAGGCAGTGTTCGTTTAAGCAGATTAACGGCTCGCAAATCACTTCGATGGCCATTCCCGGATAAAATCGACACAAATGAGTCGCAGAACTATCGATACTACTGGGATGAGTGGGCTGACAACATTCCTGTTTGTCAGACCGTGGACGACATCTTCACTCTCTGTGGGACATTGCTCAATATCTCTGGTGTCAATATCGGCAAGGACGAGGCGCTGTTGACCAAGTTGGCCAGAATCGGAGCGAAGAGCCTTGCAGAGGACAAATCTGAGCACAACCTCACCCGATGGCACGATCTACTACGACGACTCTTGATGCCAGCTTTGAGTCATACCAAGGCCAACGCCTCAGCTGTCAACGCAATTTGGGAGCTTCTGAGACATTACCCCATGACTACTCGCTACTCCATGTACGCTGAATGGTTTGAGGGACAAATTTCTCGACTGCCTGCCATGAAAACAGCTTTTGCAAGGGCCACGTCGGAGACCAGGGGCACCATGAAGCGAGTCTCTCTCACTAACTTGAGTGAAATGGCCAAGCAACTTGCTAAAACCAGTTACTCATCTCCTGGTATTGTTTTCAGGGTTGCTTTCGAGCAACTGGAGTCATATCCAAACCTGATCGATGCCTTTGTTGAGTGCGCCAAGTACTTCACGGAACTTTCCTATGATGTGCTTGTATGGTCCTTGATGAGCTCTCTCGGCAAATCAAGAAGCCGTACTCAAGCTGAACACGCTCTCACAACCAGCAAATGGCTCCAGGCTTTGTCAAGATTTTCTGGTAGAGTCTTCCGAAGATACACAGTTCTTAACGCTACACCAGTCTTGCAATACGTCAACGACCAGCTCATCAAGGGCAATTCCACTGATCTTATCATTTTGAAGGAGCTTATTACTTCTATGGGTGGTATTGTTGACTCGGTTGATTTCACCGACCACCAAATTCTATCGATGGCTGGAGGTGAATACCTGCGACGCCATACTCTCATCCGCGGTCAGGATAAGCGATTCGAGAACATCAAGAGTTCGAAGCGCCTCATTCAAGCTTTGACAGAATCCAAGCTTGCCGCGCAACTACTCATTAACCTTGCGCAGTACCGACAAGCGGCATTGTTTCAAGTACCGGAAGATGAAGCCCATATCAAATACTTGTCCTCGATGATTGACGATTCGCACCGCATTTTGATCCAGTACCTTGACCTACTCTGGAGCAACATGGACCCAGCGACTTTTGACGAGCTTGTGCCTTCGATCCCTGAACTCCTCCATGCATACGGTCTGGACCCCAGTCTGGCTTTCTTGATCGGCAGAGCCAGCCTTGCTCATCGCATGTTACCCTGGAAGCCGAAGAAGGTTGAAGAGACAAAGGAAAAGGCTCAGATCGCGCAATCTACAGACAAAGAAGGCGATGTTTCGATGTCTGATACACCAGCCGCATCCGGTGGCAACGACACACCCAGCCAAGAAGCGATACAGGCTGAAGAACAGGTGGGTGCTCAGAACTCACCAGCACCAAATCCCGCAACTAATTCACAACAATCACAGAAGTCGGACGATTTCTCTCTTGTCAAGTCAGCATTGCAGCCTATTGTGGAAGCCATTCAAAATTCTGCTCGTCCTGAGATCTGGCAGAAAATCACCCCAGAGCTCTATGCACTATTCTGGGCTCTTCAACTAGGTGATCTCTATTGTCCGGACAAAATCTACAGACAAGAGAAAGAGCGCCTCAGGACTGAAGAGGTCGCTATTTCACGAGATCGCAGCGACATGACAAGACGTGGACAAGAACGTAAAGTGGAAAAACGAAAGGAGCTTATGCAGCTCCAGATCGGGCTTTCAGAAGAAAACGGTGAACATCTCCTGCGCCAGGCAAAATGGAAGTTTTACCTGAGCAAGCAGTTCCAAACATCTTTCCCAGAACCACGGGCTAAGCCAGATACCATATCGGATATCTTACTCGAGCAATGTTTCCTCCCTCGCATGCTTCTCTCCAAGGCTGATGCCGAGTATACATACAAGTTTATCAAGGCGCTTCACGAAGGTAATGCCCCATGCTTCCAGTTGATGTCGCTTTACGACCGACTCTTCAACGCCAACCGCTTGAGGGCTCTTATTTTCACATGTACTGTCATGGAAGCTGAGTACCTCGGTCGCTTTTTGAAGCTTATCCTAGAAGATCTCTCACGTTGGCACAAGAACGCGACAGTGCCTAATGAAAAGGATAAGTCAAGAGACCAGCCCAGGTTAGGTGCATATGAGAAAGAAGGCAAGGGGCCAGCTGATCAGCCCCGTCTTGGGTTTGCTCTCACTTTTGACGACAAGGGCAAGCCATTGACCTTTGTTGAACACGAACAATTCCGTGACCTGCTCTTCCGCTGGCACAAGAACCTGAATAGCGCTCTTCGTTCTTGTTTGGAGGGTACAGAATGGATGCATATTCGAAATGCCATCACAGTGCTGAAAGCGGTCCTTGATTTCTTCCCAGCTATCGACTTTATGGCTACGAAGTTTTCCGGTCTTCTTCAGACTATTACCAAGCAAGAGTCTTCTGCCAAACCTTCTCCCGACAGCGAGGTTGGCGGCCGTGTCGATTTGTCAGTCGCTGCTCAGGGCGCAATGTCAGAACTTCAGAGGAGGAAATCTAAATGGGTTATGGTCCAGGCTTTCCGCCCTGGTGGTGTAAGTACTACGACGTCAGATTATTGGACATCACTGATCCTTTATAGGCTGGAACTGCCCAGAACGAAACAGACAAGGCATCCAACTTGCGCGCGACTGCGCCCGAATTCAAACCCGGTCCCAATAAGTAAGTCACTCTTTCTCCGACAAAGATATATAAAGTCTAACATAACAAGGCAATCCAGAGGGAAACAAACGACTGCCGAAGAGGAAGACGGCGAGGTCAAGGATGGCAAAGATACCAAGAACTCTGCGACAGATCCGGCAAAGCCGACTGGCCCAGCAAAGGACTTGCTGCCGGCCAAGCCAGGATCTTCTCGGGATTCAAGTAAACGCGATCATACCCCATCTGGACCTCGCGCCTCGAATGCCAATTCTGGAGCCGGTGCTGGCGCGAAGCACGATTCTCGACCTAATACGCTTCCCGAACGTCCACCTCACACCCTCCCAAGTCGACCTGATGTGCCTATTCCTGCGCACTATACTCCCGAAAGATTTAACCAATCCCGTGGACATGAGCGTCGTGATGGCAAGGAACCACGAGATGCACGCCCTAGGGATTCGCGTGAATCGAGGGAAACCCGTGATACTCGAGATCAGCGTGAGCCTAGAGAACCTCGCGAGCCAAGGGACCAGCGTGAATCTCGAAACTTTGACCCTGCTCGTCCTGATCGTCCACGCGATTTCTCTGAGAGACGGACACAAGATCACGGTCGGGAGTCATCTCGAGCTGATGGATCAGCGCGTCGTGCCGACCATGAGCGAGACCGAAATAGAGATTCTAAGAGTGGAAGGAGTCATGATCATGGTCGCTTAAATGAGACGCCTACCACAGCTCCTACAGGACCCGCGGCAGCCGTTGATGCACCTGAGCCACCCATGAACCCAGAGAGAGCTGCTCTGTTTGCTCAAGACAATGAACGAACACGTGCACCTGACTCGGACCGTGCTAGCAGAGGTCGTAAGAACGTCCCTGTAGAGCCAATGGATACGGTTAATCCAGAGAGGGCAGCCTTGATAAGTAATCGAGACAACACCCCTTCACGCGCCCCTCGGAATGAGCCACGAGATCACAACGCTCGCATGCAGTCACCTCGACGAGGTGGTCGTTATGGGCATGAGAGCGGTCAACCAGAAGGTGGACGTGAAGACCGGCATGACCGCAACTATCCCGTGGAGCATCGATCTGGAAGAGATCCTAGAGAGCGTTCTCCTTTGCCAGGCAATTACCGTGGCGAAAGGCCAATGGACCGTGACAATGAGCGAGCTTCTGCACCTAAAGGCCGCGATGCCTCTGGTTTCCACGGAACTCCTTCTCGGGTTCCCGAGCCTGAACATAAGCCGCCTCATCAAGATGATTCTTATGGCCGTCTTAACTCGATACAGAACGTCCCTGAAATTCCTTATGGACCAAGAGCCCGTGGACGAGGCTCATCAACTAGAGGTCATGGTGGACAACAAGCACTACCAGGTCGACTTGATGGCAGATTTGCTGGTGCGGAGGCCGAACGCCCTCCTACTCCAGATCGGCCTCCCCCAACTGGTCCAGCGTCGGGTAGAGGAAGGCGTGGCGGGTTTGAGCAGAACAATGGCCCAGTGACTCCTTCAAGCACTCCCAGTGGTCCTCAAAACCGGATGAGAAATACAGGCTCCAACCAGAGCCTGCCTTCTCCTGCATCTACTAATGCAACACCTTCAGGAGTTCATCCAGAGCGTCTTGCTCAAATCGGTGCCCTGCCTCCTCCACCCCCTCCTGGACCGCCGCCATCTCATCCTCATGGTCATAATCACGGTCATAATCGCCAGTCAATGCCTGGGGCTAATACTCCCGATCGAGGTCCTGGCCCAGGACAACGCCAAACACCTGGCAGCTATGCTGGATCACCAGCGGGTGAACCTAATGTACCCACCGGACCAGCTTCCTCGAACGAGCGTGTTCGCAACGGCGGTGGCCGGAGACAGCTTGCAGGCATCAACAGCACCCTGCAGCAAGCTCAGGCCACCATGCCAGATATGAACCGAAGCAGCAGCGGAAGGGGTCGCCAATCGCGCCAAACTCTTGGTAATTCCGATGCACAAGTCTTGACTGGGGGTTCTCCCACTGCTACACCAGCTCAAGAACGTCAAGATCCAATGAGGAACGAAACATCAAGCCGTGCGCCTGCCAACGGAGAGGAAGGCTCAGGTCGTAGCGAGCATGAGCGAAGTCGTCGTGGTGACCGTGAGAGTCGGTCCAGCCGTGCTTCCCGTCGAGGTAGTCGTGAACGAGATCGGGATCGTAGCCAGGGCCGAGAACGTGAGGGCAAAGAGCATCGCGAATATAGGGACCGCCGATCCGGAGCAGGTGAAAGTGGCAGAGAAGAGAGGGAATCTAGGAGATCTAGAGGAGATCAAAGTGGTGCTCCACGTGAGCCTATGGGCCCTCCTCCAACGGGTGGTAGAGACCTCGTTCAAAATCGTGAAGGACGACACAGAAATGATGGTCAGAGCGGCCGAAGTGGCGAGGATTGGGGAGGCAGCAGTAGAGGAGGCGGTCGCGGAGGACAGCGTGACGGAGGATTACGACCGGAGGATCGCCGCGATGGACGAGAGGATCGTGGACGAAAAAGGAGAAGTGAAGATGGAGTTGGAAGCCTATCGAGTGATCGTGAGAAGCGACCCCGACGATGAAAGACATAAATTGAATGAAGCAAGAATGTCGGCATGTTTTGAGTACGAAAGAACGAACAGAAAAAGAAAATGGAGAATAACGAGTTTGGTCATGGATATACAATTACGACCCGCAGAAGAGGATCTCGGACACGACCAAGCAAGCATTGCTGTCTGACTAGGAACGGACGGACAACAGACGAGTCGCATTTCCAGGGCGTTTATCAGGACTTTTGTCACATTATGCTCCTTTTCGACCTTTGCATTACAATACACATCTCCTTTACTACTACTACAATTATTACTGCTTTTACACATGCTCCTTGGAGACTACACTTGGTCTCAACAACATATCATATTGAATCAATCGGTTTCAGCGATGCTTCGAAACAAGAGTTACATCAGACACCTGTGTCTTTTAGAATTTGGCTTTGGGGTGTTAGGTGTTTAGTTGCAAGGTGTTTAGGGGTTGCAGATACCCTTTGGGCAGCGAATTTGCCTGCTCAAATTAGAGTAAAGCTTTACTTTGGAAATCAGGTTTCTAGACAGAGGCCTTGTAAAATATTGTAGCACTTGCACTGGATGACATGAAGGCCCTTTGTCGATTGGTCATTTGGGTTCTTTAGAATACTATCAGCGCATAAGATATTCTTAACAGACATGTTTAAGTTCATTTCCTTCCCCTTGTTGAAAGGGGGATATGAAGTAAGGGGGTATTTATGACATAAGATTTTACCGCTCAACATTCGCATTTTTCTGGCTACGGTAATATCATAATCACTTGCCTGTCCTACAATGCATACGTAATGCCTCACATCTTCAGCTTCTGTCTCAGTCTAGCCTTCTGAAAACATTAAGGTCAAGTCTATAAAGTCCTCCCCTTGTTAGTTCTTCTTCAATGCTGGGTAACCAACATGTGTAATTTTACATGCATATCAGATGATTCACTCAGCCTATAACCATCACAGTAATCTCATCTTGGCCATGTTACTCCATCAAGGTCCCAACCTCACAATCACATTGTGTCGATCTTGCAATCTGAGTCCAGGCGTCATAGCCAACCACGTCTGGAGCACAAACAGCACATTCACATTTAAGGGGTGTCAGAAACGGGCACCGGGTTCGGAACAGTCAGCGATTAATTGAGAGAAATCGAAACAGTGTGGACACAGACTGCAAGCGTGTTCACTGCTCTAAGTACTGTACTTATGTTTCGTTGTACGGCTCTGCCTTGTTTTTTGGTGTTTCTGTCCCTGACGATCTTATCTCTTTGACTCAGTAAATGCCTTGGTGAAACGCACCTGGACGCCACAGTATCCACGTCAGATGCAGGGGAATTATGAGGAATTGATCAACGGGGGGTTAGAGTGGGAAATCCTCATTTGAATATGCATCTATTTCATTTGACAAATTTTTTATTTGCTGTTACTGATATCATGTTCAGCCACGCTGGCGATTGTAATTTAGAGGGCTAGTTACACAATGCTGTGGGGTATCGTATCCATGAGACGTCAAAGTCTCAGATGAAAGCTTGACAAGAATCAACGACCAGGCACAGAGTGTAAGAGGTTGAAGCAGTATCTTAAGTGACAGAAATACTTGGATAAGTTCAGGATCATTCAGTTTAAACCTAGCAGGCTATTGCGATATCGTGAAATGGTCTAGGGTAAGCTTATCTCATTGTCATTGCCTTACCTTGGGTAACAATGGCACTTAGCTTTAACTACCTACTTACTCGCGCATGATTTTGCAACAGAAAATCCATTGGCTATCTTGGCAAAGAAGAAATAAATATACTAATAATCCTTATAAGTTATAAAGATATTATGATAAGTCTAATATATGATAATTTAGGAATCAAGAAGTCTAAGTCAAGCCCTGGATTACAAGCACAAGCTCTTACGGAGTACTGGCATCCGTAGACCCTAAGGTCCCTAGCCGCAGGCACTGCAGGATGGCCCAAGCTCCTGCACTTATGTCATCGCCCAGTCCGGCCTAGGTACCTAGGTTTCACCTTCAGCTGCGCATTATCAGCCTTGCGAAATATCAACATCAACAACATCGATATATGCATACTACACTTTCAGATACAAGTTCAACATTATCATCTACATAGCCGAGCTTATAGCTCTCCTTAGTACCTTCGATCCTTCTGCCGATGTGACTAGTTGACCGAAAGGTCCCTTCCGGCCCCTCCGGCTTCGAAAACCACCGTAATCATCAACCTGTCGATATGGTCGCAATATCAGGATTTCGGAGTCTTTCGACTCCTGCAAACCGGAATCGGCGTCGAAGTCTTCCTATGATGTTCGGGGGCGCTGCATTCTTCATCATGTGCATCATCTACCTCCTACTCTCCATCGCACCTTGTATGGTGTATGGGAATTGTTATCGAGGCTATTCGAGTGCTTACAGCTTCGATGCTGATTTGGCTCACAACCCAAAGTGGATGGGCGATATACCCGACGACGTATTCCTTACGAGCCTCAGTATACCAGGCACACACGATACAATGACCTACGAGATAGGAACAGAGGTCCTTCAGTGTCAGAACTGGAATCTGACTACCCAGCTGGAAGCTGGTATTCGGTATTTCGATATCCGCGCTCGTGTTCGTGATGACGAGTTGCACATTTATCATGCGAACGGCTATACTGGCTTCAGCTTCGAGGATGTTGTTGGCTACATGAACGACTTCCTCGACAGGAACCCCTCCGAGACGATCATCATGCGCCTCAAGCAGGAGGGTAACGGCATTGGCGACAACAACACTCTGTCGTTTGAAGCTGCCTTCAACCGATACCCTCTCGGAGACCGACTGTACAATTACAGCGCTTCTGAGCCTCTGCCGACTCTTGGTAGTCTTCGCTCCAAAATATTTGTTCTTCAGAACTTCCCGGCTTGGCGAGGCGGACCTTACGGTGTCAAGTGGGAGGGCCATCAGATGATTTTGGAAGATAAATGGATAATCCCCGATATCTATCATCTGTCGGAGAAGTGGACTGCGATCCGCGATGCTCTTGAGCTCGCCGCCACAGCTGCTCTCGATAACAAAGTCCTCTATCTTGCACACATCTCCGCCTCTGTTGGTGTCTTGCCCATCGAGGCTGCGGCTGGGCCCATGAACCGCACTGTCACTGGCATGAATGATATGACGGGCCAGTGGATCAAGGACTTTGAAGACAACCCAGACACAACCAGGACTGGAATCGTCATCATCGACTTCCCCGGCAAGAAGTTTATTGATGCCATCTTGAGGTGGAACAAGTCTTATACCAAGAAACAAGCATGAGCTCATCCGGCCATTGGTTATAATGGGCCTTCGCGGTGTATAAAGACTTGAGACGAAAATACTAGTCAAAGAGCCTGTTAAGTTCATCCCGAATTATCCTAAACTTGTCTAAGCATTTCAGTCGCTTAGGATCGAAATTTTCAAGTCTTTACACCCTATAGCCCGATCATTATTGACTGTCAAGCTTTCTCATCTGAACTCGACGTCTCACTTCTCACTCATGGATACCCCATAGCATTATGTAACTAAACCCTTAAATGAACTGGTCAGCTGTTCAAGCCACACACTATTGTTACCCCAGCAAAGACGTGACAAAGCACCCATGGTCCTGGCATGAATTTACCCTAGACTTTCTTTCACATGAAGACTTGCTGGAGAATTTCAAATGTTGTCAAGAGCCACATCTTATCAAGTAATTGAAATAGAGATTTTAGAGGTTTAGTGTCAAGTCGGGCTTATGCAGTCCAAAGGTGTCGATTGGGTTCGTTCCTAAAAGGTTTGTTTTGCGGCTCTGCCCCATCACCTTGTCTAAGATCTCGACCGAGTGTTTCACATCGATTAGCTCTGCATTGGGGAGAACTCAATACGATAGTGAAGAACGGTGACGCTTGAAAGACGACATAACGTGCATGTCAAAAGTAAAGACAGATCAAAAAGGAAGCTCGACTGCTTAATGGAGCTTATATGTCAAGAGAATGCTCCATCGTCATGGCGAAAAGGCAGACTCTCTCCCACAAGCCGTGTGCTAGTATTGAGATGTATGAATCAACGATATCAAAGCAGACGTAAACTACAAAACACTTACGTATACTGTACAATGGAGAGTTAGTAGTAGAGACACTACAGCAATATGCAATTGAATATCATCACGCCAGACAAAGCTCCACGATACTGCATTTTGCAAAATGCTCCGGAACATTCGAGCGGATAAACACAAAAAATTGAGTCCCTACACCCTCACGATGCAACTTACATCGACCGACTGCCGCTGGTGGCGGGAGGCTTGCAGATTGCGGACCCTGAAGTCGCATTCTTCCGGTGCTGGCGACAATGGTTGAGCTTGTGATTTGCCTGTGATAGCTTTCCCCTCAGCATTAAGAAATCATGTTTTCTCACTCAAGCATCATAGAAGTGTAAAATTCCACATGCAAAGAGGTTGTACAGTACATCAAGGTTCGTCGGCTAACTTAAGACAACCAGTGGTGCTTCGTAACACAACCTCTAAACGAAAAGTCACTACTTTGACAGAGGACAGGCAGAATAGTGGGTTCATTGACACTGACATGTGCGAATATGTGAGAGTGAGAGTTTATTAATAAAGTTAAACAACGGAGCCTCAACTACACAAGACAAGACAACGTGGTACAGAGCAGTGATGATGGACAGCGGTCAGAGGAACATGACGGATGTGGCGGCCAAGATATTTATGGTGACAGCCTCGGTCTACGGCTCGACGGTGCCGATACATTCACACGAGACATGATACAGATACAGAGACCACAGAGACCGCAGAGAACAAGACGAGATAAACAACAAGAATCGTGACAATGCCCCCACGCATATCATCGCTTGCGTGACTCTCCAAGCAAACAGCCGAGAATTTTAGTTGGGAATAGCGTCGCAGATTGAGACATTACGAAGCATCTTTGCCACGTCCGTATTCAGATCACACACACATAAAGGGTCCTCTAGAAAATACGATACGATACACATGTAAGAAATCGGAAGAGCTAGTGACGCCATTGGACAATTGCATAGAAGCGAACAAAGAGGGTGTACTCGTCCGCAGAGATGGGGTAGCAGTGACTGCACTTGGTGGCAGTTGGAGTTCGTGTTGGTTTGTTGGTGGTGTTGAAGTCGGATTGAGAATGTGAGTGAGATTGGAAAGGTGGTGTAGGTACAAGACATTCATAATGCTTCTACAGATGAGAGTGTGAGGGGAGAGAGATTTATTGGGCCAGTGACATACCAGATTAAAGGCGATGGTTCCTGGATAATAATTGATCGATAATATGAGGTTGTAACTATACACGCAATGCCCCGGATTTAAAAGAAGAAGAGACTTATAAACTCCAGCCATTTCTAAGCTTCACCAAGATATCGTGCCATTTCCCACCGAACCGTAGCAACGTCGTCTCAAGATGGACTAGACAGACGTCTTAGCGTGTCAGCATACCAAGGCTGGCTCTCGATTGACTTTGTTCTAAAGATACGTATTTTGGAGTAGGTTTACGTGTTCAGCTGGACCAGGCAAGCGATGGATTCTTTGTAAGTTAAACCCTCAAGCTAATAACCTTGAATCAGCTAGACTCGACTCGACAGAGGGAGAGGACTAGAGCTAGATTGTTGCCCTGGTAAGAAAATTAAAGATTAGATCTTTAGTCACACGACAACCAGTAACAAAAACGAGGCTCTTTCTTTGTCAGTGACGTAGAAGATTGAAAGGGAGCCGTTGACTGCAAAATATATTTAAAATTGTCAAGGATCATGATCTGATGGATTGAGTATACCAGAGCGGGGAGACGGTCAAAGCTCGTGTATTATTACAAGGGCAACTTCTGCGTCAAGATAAAGACCATTCCTGACATATGATTGTCACTGATTGAATCCTGATCAACATGAGGGAAAAAGGCTTATTCTGTATCTTGATGGAGTAAACCCATCGCGATCGCTCGCTATCTATCATGCGGGAATCTCTAGGAAGATGGCCGAAAGGTTTCGCGCAGGTTATTTCATGTTTCTCTTCAACCTTATCCAACTTACAACCTTGTCAAGTCCATTATAATCCATGTTCGCTGTCTCCCTTCCGCGGGCCGGCTCCAAAATGACTGAAACCTCGAATCCACGAAGCAGGGATTTAGTTGTTGGTCCTGTGGACTCGTGGAGCAACCAAAGATATTGCGAGATGTTCACTGTTTTTGATGCCGATCAAACAATTGGAGTTTTTCACATTCTCACCCACAACCATTAACTGAGCCTCTACTTTGTCCGGCGACGGGATCGTCTTAACCAAACCGCAAACTTACAGAAAGGGGCCGGAAATGGCCCGTTATAGTAGGTCACCGTTTCTTAAACTGGGCGATGCCACGTCCAACGGCACGGCGCCGAACTCAGGAACTAGTTCATGTGAGTGAGTTCTATGTTGGGGATAGCAAGAGATACAAGGCTAGAGTAGAGTGGTCTAGTGCTTAGAAAAGACAAGAGTCAAGCTGTAATACAGCGGGATGTACGTACGGCAACTTTCTTTTTCCCCAATTGCTTCATTCTTTCGTCTTCGATAAAGGAAAATGGGATGTTTTTTATTTATTTTTATTTTTATTTTTATTTTATTTTATACACAATGAGGAATGGTTCCATAGCCAAGAAGAGCCGCTAGACTCACGATATCTATCGCGCGTTTGGAGAGTGGGAACAGTGGAGTCAAAACAAGATGATGGGCATGGGGGTTTACAAAAATATGCATCTCTATCCTGTCAGTTGACGCCGCTATAATTCTGTCAAGTTGTCTCAACTGAGATCTTTGGCTGGAGCGCGAATTACGGTTCAACAGCGACAGAAAACGCCGAGATCTCTAGAGGGTTGTGTTTCAATAATCTCGTTCTAGCGTTGTACGTTGTAATAATTATTGAAGAACCCATCCACGCACGCGTCATGAAAGGAGGAGGTGTAGCGGAGAAAAAGTCTAAGATTTTGATAGTTATTCTTTTCTTTCTTTTGTTTGTCATGAAGCACAAAAGGAACCAAAGAGAAGAGTGCCAAGGGCTGAGGTCAATCCGGATAAAGAGTTGCCGAGCTGAGAGCGAAGTGGCTGTCACTATCCAATTTCAATTTCTCAAGCCCAAAAGGTAGCGGCAAGTCAAAGGTTGAAGCCAGGCTGATTTGTTTGTAGAATAATAGACTGTTTTATTAGAAGAGAAATTGTTTAATATTTAGATAACATGCTCAGTAAACAGTGGAAGAAGACAGAATGAGTGTATACAGAGAATCGTCTTTCCCATACCACATCACCAGATTCACATTTCAGACCATGAATTGCGATGCGATTGTCGGACGGGCTCTGACAACACTCCACATCCATTTTGGTACCTCTACTTTCTGCTACGTAGTACTCTTCGCTTCTATCAAGATCGCCGCTCACGCCCTTGTCCAGGGCCCATGCAGATCCCACTCCCTCTTCTTTGATGCCCCTGCAACTTCCACACGATATGACACGACACGCCCCCCTCTAACCTCCCCGTAATAAAACCAAAGCACAGCCTAACCTAAGCACAGTCACTCCCTAAAACAATAACAGCGCGTGCTGGGAGCCAACACCACAGCACCTAACTTGACTTTCAGCAGTGACGACATTCCCTACAGGCATCATATGAGGCCATGGGCGCCTCGTGTTTTAGTGTCCTGTTGGTATGGAAAGGGGAGCGCCAGCTTGGAAACGAGGGTCCATCTTTATTTTATTTTAAATAATTTTTCTTTTTTTTCTGTCGAGTTGTGATTAGAGAAGATCATATCAGGTTTTGAACAAAAAAAAACTGCCTTGTGTGTATTTTATATGTGAAAATCGTTTCGTCACTGTGATTCTGTGGACAGCTTCAAACTGGACCTGCAGTTGACCAGCAACAACGCGAGGATTGCTTACCTCAGGTAATTCCAAGTCGATCAATTCTACCTCTTCTGACTCAATTCATTCCTTCAAGTTCCTTTCCTGTATTATCATCTCTCTTCTCTTTTCTTACGCACAATTGGCTTGTCCCTTCATTCCTTTCAACCCGTTCCTTAATATTCTTTCATTCTAAATCCAATCCTTCACTACCAACCTCATTTTACTGCACACTCTCATTCAATATCACCTATAAAAAAAAAACAAAAAACAAAAACGGCCATTTTACGCCGAGATAATAGCACTACTGACCACCACCATCACCTTTCTATCACGCTCAAACGGACGCTACTAGACACCAGGTATCGGATCGGTTTCTACCCGCTCATCTCGACTGCTCTCCTTGGTTCTTTTCAGAGCGTGGAGCCTCCTTTGTCTGCCCAGTCTTGGTTTTGCAGCTGAGTGTTGGGACTTTACCACTTTTGGTCTCACGATCCCTGCGATACTTTGGACGGTACGTACCTTTGGATACTGCTGCAGGTCGTATCGTGACCTCCAGTGCAACTCTATTCAAGAGTATCTTCTTCCAAGGGTATCTCCAGAGGGAGGAGCCGTTGAGAAACTATCGACAGAGAACCACCTCAAGGATATAACAACTCTTCAGCAGGAATCGATATTTCAATTTATCGATTACTCCCTCGACTTTTTCTTCTCCGTCGCTATTCCCAGGCCCTCTTCTCGTGTTGAGTTGGGCCAAATTTGGTTAGAAAGTTCATCGCTCGTCTTCGTTCTTCCTTCCTTGTTTCCCATCCCGGACGCTCCTGCCGCCGCCCCTCCACTAGGGCCCGGGACTACCGTGCTAGGTACAGATACCTACCTAGCTCTTACCTGATTTGACCACTCTAGTCGCTAACTTCCCTCACACCTTTTCCCTTCCTAAATCTCTCCTTCTCGACCTCTTGTCACGTAGTCCAACAACTCTACCTACTACCACTCACTACCTCTACTACCTATATCTCAATCACACCCAACCTCCCCTCCTAATCATCTCCACGATATTTATTTCGTTGGCTGGGAATTGTTTTCTCTTTTCTTATCCTTGTGGTGATTTTTGGATCTGGGTTTTTTTCGTCTTGGGATAATTGGCATTGTTCAAGTTTTGGGATCGTGTTGTATTGTATCGTACCGACCGTTCGCTTGTGTTGACAGCTGCAATCTACGAGGATTGCCAGAATTCTTTATCAACAACCACTTGAGCCTCACGAAGCTCTTGATTCATCACTGTCACCCGGTTATCAATAATCATCCCTCGACAATACTTTCATCTACGCCAACCTCGAACCAAACACGATACCCGATCATCGCGAATCTAATTCCTCATCTTTCGAAAAGCCACCGATCTCTGGTGATTCACACGCAGCCTGCTTGGTCACTTCATTGTGTTACCTTACTCAACTCGGATTACGATTGACGATACCGGCTGCCTTGCTCCGGCGTCGGGACATCTATCCACGCGGAATCACACCTACCGGTAGTACTGTACCTCTCGACGTTAGACGTGGTATGGCTTCGACCATCTGAGAGTCTCCAGCGACCGTGTTATGTTCTGATCAACCTGCTTCATCTCTGTCGCACCCGACCTCACATGCTCTTTTGCTCAGTCGCTCTGGTAAAGGTGTGTAACATCACCCTCCTTCCTGGGCTCTCCTCGCATCCCCTCAGCTCGACACATTCTAACCTTGAGCTTAATTTAGTTTTCTTGAACCAAGCCATCATAATCATGTCTCCTCTTTCTAGGCATGCCCGACAGGCGAGCTTGCTTTTCTTAATAGCATCATCATGGGTGCCTTTAGCTACCGCCCTGGATATCGAGTATTGTGCTAGCTTCAATACTGGCGAGACCCCAAGGAGTATGTAATCCCTTTACATATCCCAACTTGCAGCCTCTAATAAGATATAGATACGAGCATTTATCAAACAAATGGCCTTTGCCATGACTTCTGCATCGCCGACTATGCATACGCTATCACCCAGGACAAGCTATGCTGGTGCTCGAATTACGCACCTGTGAAGTCCACCCAAGAGGACAACTCCAAGTGCAATATTCCTTGCCCAGCATGGCCCGATGAGGTGTGCGGTGGTGATGGACTCTATGGATATGTGTCTCTAGGCAATGTCGAGCCTTCCGGCACACGGGGTCCTTCCCCCTCTTCAACCAAAGTAAGTTCAATCCTGTGACATGATTATGCTTCGTGTTGTGATCGCCACACAAGCCGTGATCGGACGAGTGTCTGCCTACCCAACTCTCCACCTGTATATCTCAGCCCATTTCAAAACTTTGATGGTTGGTAAGATACCACGGCTTAACAGGCAACCATCAGGCAAAACCAACCACTGCGGCCGTATCCAGAGTGACTGAGACAATACAGAACACAGTGACTCTGAAGCCATCATCCAAATCGACTTCCACGTCCACGTCCACCTCGGAGCCAGAAACAACTTCAACTGTATGCCATGTCTCAACGCACAATTCACTTCGCCTCGGGAATTCGGTGATGTAATAAATAGGGTTAAGACAGAAACTGACTAGGTGATTAGACCGAAGACGAGACCTCAGCTACAAGCACAGCCGAGGATGAACAAACCACAGCTAGTTCGCGCACATCTGTTCTTCAAACTGTGACTGCTGGTGGTACTATCAGGACCGTCACCGTGGCAGCGCCGACACAAGAGACTGCCGGAACATCCGCCAGCGAGAACAACGGCGAAAGCACCCAGAAGAGTGGACTCGGAACTGGCCAGGTTGTTGGCATCGTTGTGGGTGTGATTGCAGCCGTCATTATTGCCGCTGGCGTCGCCCTATTCCTGTGGTTCCGCCGCAAGAAGCAACAGAACGAACAAGAAGCCTATCAGGACGACCCCAGTGTTCGAGATAGCTCCTCGGGCATTGCACGACCTGATATGAGCATGGCTGGATCACCTATTGCATCAGCCGCGGCTGGAAGCCGTAACAGTACCTTGCAAGTCGACCCTCGAATGGATCCATTTAAGCAAGGATTGTATGTTCGAAGCGCAAGTCATGAGAGTATCAACACATTACGAGATGATCACGACTACTCGAGGAGGATTCAGGCACCCAAGGTGCTCCGTGCAACAAACCCCGATCCAACACCGGAACCTTGAGCGAAAGGTATTCGGTAACTCCGGAAATTCCGCCAGGCTCCAGAGGCCATCTTTTACAAGATGAGACTATGATATGAGGAACCTGTCTTGCTGATAAAGATCACGGCATCATGCTGAACTGAGACTACTTCCTCAACATAAACCTCCGAAGCCTGGCGGAATCTCCTGGAATGGATAATGAAAGATGTTCCAGACGAGCAGATAAAAAGGTCACAATGACCCATGAAGCACACGAATCTCACTTTCTCCAGCTCACACTTTTAAAAACCCAAAGGGGTTTGTTGCATTTCGAGATACCAGGAAGGCGTTGGCATTTTACAAGGGGATTACATACACAACGGAACATGGGACGAACCCCCCCCCCCAGCGACTGGTGGGATCATGGTATTGTACATACACAAGCGAGCTAAGTGACTGTTGCTTTGCACAGCACTATCGGAATGGTCATGACGGCAGAAACCGACGCTTAATTTTCGATTCGGAATTTATACTTAACGGCATCAAGACAACGGCGAAGCAATCATGATACGATGTATAAGGAACTGCGACCTGTGGAGGGCGTGACAGAGTCACCGAGTTTGAATGACTTGAGAGGGCGCTCAGTGTTGGCTTCAAAGTCTGGATATAATATGCAGGTCGTCGTTGTCAGTTTGGGGTCACCTCTACGTACATAGAGCTAGCATAAATGCATGGGGCGAGGAGGTTGAGATAGCGACCAAAAGTATACTCTTCATTTCTTGGTCTAAAACTACAGTCCACACTATCATCTCTAAGTGACATGAACATGACTTCCCCTTGCGAGGTTCATGACACTCACTTCAAAGCTTGTGATCAAATCTGACTTTACGAAGTTATTCGCTTTTTCAAATCTACATTTAGCCTATGACTCAATAGCCTCTCTTCAGGGTCTCGCGACCTATGGCTGGGTTTGAGACGTGAGGCAACATGAACCGCACGCGGTGTCAAGTCGCCATTGTCATGGAAACGCTGCCCCTGAGGCGTTGAGCCACACTTGACGTGGCCGAAAACTTTACAACTTAGTCATGAAGAGGCACTAAGTACAGATATAGCGGAAAGTGGGAGTATCGTGGAAACAAGCTAGTCCACGGCTGAAAATGTTGGAGTTTAAGTTTTCAAGGCATCCCCGTGGCTTCAAGGGGTGAGTTCAAGGTGGCACTGAAGTTGTGGAACACTGTAGACAGGAACGTACTCAAAGAAGTTAGACATTGTGAAGCACGACACCGAGATTGACTGTGAAATGTAAAACGAAATCCTTTCTTTTAATCGTCCCTTCTGTAGGGTAGAATCTTGAGCACATAGATACATAATGCTATATATACATTTCCAAGACTCGTAACAATCCAATTTCAATATGCCCTAAAGCTTCCAAAAATGCTGAAGCGAATACCAAATCAAGCAATCCCTATGTCCGAGTTATCCTGCACCCAAACACCCTGCCAATCAAAAATAACAAATTCATGCCTTGTGCAAAACCTCATGCATCTTTTCTCTTCTATCTACTGGAACCTTGTGGGACTCGGGCTGTTCTCACGACTTAGACTCTCGAAACTATCGACCATAGCCAAGACGCGTGTGCGTGCCCGCTCTCGCGTTAGAGGAACTGCTTGGGCTTCTAGAAATACCCCTGAAGAGCGATCTGTCTCGTGGGAGAAGCGTGGTTCTAGTGGAGCGAGGTCTGGGTGGAGGAAGCCGCCGACTGAGTTGTTCGAGTTGCCCCGTTTGTGCCGTCTTGAGTGAGAGGGGTGGCTAGGAGATGGTAAAGGAGAAGGAGAAGGGGATGACGAGGGAGAAGATGCTGGTGTGGGGCGTTGGAAGAGAGGTTGAGGAGGTTGAAGATGAGAAGGCTTTGGTTGTTGTAGTGATTCTGTAGGAGGTTGCTGTTGTTCTTGTGATGTAGGGTGAGGTTTCTCTCTCTTCGTAGGCTCATCCTCCTTCTGTTGTGCTTGTCGAGACCTCTCTTCCTCTAGACGCTGTTCCTCAGCCCGCTTCTCGTCTATTTGCCGTTGTCTCTCTTCTTCAAGACGTCGCTTTTCGTTCAACTGTTCTTGATCATCTTGAACAAGTGGCTGTTTCTCGTTGATGTCCTCTTCCTCTTCTCTCTTCGGTTGCTCTACAGGTCGAATACTAGCATGCCCGAACGCACGCTCTTCACGCTTCTCCCGAAGACTAACACCGCCTGACGTCTGGCTCTCGTTATCGGGATCAACAAACTCAGCTTTGTGTGGCTCCATCGGGACCTCATCCTCACGATCACTTCCCTCCTCGTTGCCATTAACAACTCGTAATCGTTCTCGAGGAACAGTGAACATGACCTGCACCAATCGCTGCTCAACAGCCTTCTCAATATCCCAGTCGGACTCAGCTCCAGGCTCGAGTCCGGATCCGCCAGACATCATAGCACCTTGTGATGGGCCTCCCACACCTTCCCAGTCCTGTCGGCCCTTCTTCCTCCTAAGAAGATCACCACGCAAGCCAACCAGACCGGGCTCATAATCACCTGTCACAGGTTCCTGGTCAAACGAGCGTCGCACGCCAGACATGTCTTCGCGGGAGGATGTTGGGGTACTAGACCCTGAGAACACTCGCCGGAGAGAGCCCAGCCATCCCCTACGTGGCTTTGACTTGGATGGCGATGAAGGTTCGTCATCATCATAGCGAGGAGCTCGATCTCCCATAAGCAACGAAGGACCCTCGGCTTGAAGAGCACCAAATGACGAGCGGGCTGTGTTGTAGCTACTAGACGACGAACTGCCCGGCTTGGGGTGTTCAGCACCAGCTGCCAGGAATGCTGGAGCAAGAGGGTTGAGTTGCCGTGCCTTAGCCTTGATGCTTTCTGCTGCGCTTCGTGCCGATTCAGACAAGTTAGATCCGCTTCGGGATTCATCATCTCGCAGAGCAGCTGAGCGGGTCGAGTTATGTCGCGTTGGTGAAGAACGACCCTGGCTGTGGCCTACACTTCCTTGGTTCTGACTTCGGCGACTATTCATGCGCGCAAGCAGACCCTCGGCGTTATCGAGGTTCTGCACATTCTGGTGTTGGCTGCGCCGACTGTTCATTCGTGCGAGGAGACCCTCTGCAGCATCAACCTCAGTTACCCAATCTTGAACCTCAGGATCATGTCGTGGGCTCTCAGGGCTTGGTGTTGCTGAGGCTCGGTTACCCCCTCCAGGAGCCAGGCAAATTGGATGAGGAACATTATTCGAACCCACGCCTGCGACTGGAGTCTGGAAAGGATCGGAAGGAACCTCTGACGTAGGTGTCTGAACGTGGTCATATAGGCCTTGGTTGTGATAGGGTTCCTCTTCATCGTCCTCATAGATCGGATGGATTGGACCCGGGAAACTTGTTGGCCGAGGTCCTGTAGGTACATAACCTCCTCGTGATGGTCTCGCCATAGATTTGTGCGGAATATGAAGTCCAGGGAGACCACTTCGAGCACCTCTCATAGACTCATAGCCTAGGGATCGCTCACCAGCGGCATAAGGGCTTTCACCAGTACCATACCAAGGGGCACTATCGAGCCCCCAAGGATCATTCTCCATCATCTCGGGGTATTCATTGTTGTAATAGTTGGGATCCTGAGATAGTGCTCTTACAGCTTCATCTCGCTTGCTGATATGTCGCTTGTGTCTCTTGTACCAGCACAAAGCACCAATAATGATACCAATCAGGGCAGCAATACCGAAGCCCAGACCGAGGCCAAGACCGAGGCGCTTCGAGTTTGATCCTTTGTTATCGTCTTTGGGGGCGTCGTTGTCATCGTCCGAGGAGCTGGAGACGGGGTTCGTATACTGAGATCCCCATGACCCTGATGTGATATTGTAGAAGCGAAGTGTTCCAGATGAGACTTGGCGCTTGCTTTTTCGTGAGGAAGAGCCGGAAGACTCCCATCCACCGTAGATCATAAGCATATTTCCTGGCAACACTGCAGCACCATGGCCGTAAATGCCATTGAAGTCAGGTTGCTCGTCGGGAATCTTCCACTGCCATCCACTATAGATCTCGCTCATCTCCAGGATAGCAAGCTGTGGTTCAGCCGGAGTGTTCACATCACCAACCCAACCTCCAATAACAATGATTGAGCTGCCATCTTCACTCAGAGTCGCAGTATGCCCAGAACGACTGTAGACATTATCTGCGGTGTTCTTGCTTCTGCGACGGTTCTGAGAACTTGTATCCTTGACAGCAAGATCCGACTTTGGCATATCAACATTTGGGGCTTGAATGTTGACATAACTCCACGACTCGGCTGGAAGATTCCATACAGCGACTGTGCTCATGTTGATAAAAGCTGTCTTGGTATGCCCACCAAGAAGTACATAACTCATCTGCTGCGTCACGATGCCAGACTTATTGGCCATCGAGGGGGTGAGACCAGTCAAAGTAAAGCCTGCAATGGGCGTTTTTGGGCCACCACTGGATGCGACGCTCATTTCATATGAAGTGAAGACTTCGCTATCATGAGGTGCGAGTCTCAGCATCGATTTGGTGTAGTTGGCATTGCTCTGCCAGTTTGACACGTCACTTCCAGATTCCGGTGTCTCGCACATTCCGCCGTAGGTATAAAGAGTTGGCTGGTCCATATCAGGAGCAAGACTTGAAGAGAAGGCGACAGTGCCGCCAAGGAAATATGGTGCACGACGGCTATCCTCGCCATTCTTAAGACCTCGACGAGACCACTCGCCTTCATTATCACCGTAGTCAAAGCTCCAAACATCGCCGCTGCCAGTTTCACAGTCACCCGCATACACCAGTACAGAGCCATTCGCCGTTCTCGCAGCTCCAAATGCGGTGCTCTTGGAACTATCATCGAGAAAGGGTAGGACAGTATCATTGCTTGGGCGGTCAAGGCTGGCCTCGTCCGCATCGATAGTCTTGGAGAAGTCGAGGGCTCGAAATTCGACATTGCCTGAAGCTGTTTGTCGGAAGATATATGCTAGATTTGAAGCACTGCAAGGTACGCTGCCGTCGACGCATGTTGGATCGGGCATGAGAATCTCTGTGGGAACGTATGGGAAAGATTGCCCAGCAGCAGGAGAGGCAAGAAGCATGCCTGCGAGGAGGAGGAGAGTAGTAGAGATAGTCATTTTAGGCGTTGTTTGCGCAGACCGACAGCTGTTAGTGGTGATCGTTGAAGTCATTGTGGTTTCTGTGGAGTTGAGATGACTCGCTAATTCGAGAGGTGCAGGTGCAGCGATCGCTGTCGCTTTTCAAGCGTGGATTTCTCGCCGGGCGATGTTGCTGAGCGCTCATAGCATGGCCATAACCTCGTAGCTCGAAAGCCGAAGGGTATATCGTTGCTGTCGTTCACTTCCCCCAACTTTACTTCTCTGAAAATGTGTAGAGTTTGGAAAAATCGCAGTGCAAAAGTGTCATACGTGTTCTGTTGATCGACACGATGGAATGATCAAGGGTCTCTGTGCAATGTCTCGGTCTATGCGCACCTTCACTTGTCAAGCAAGGTCTTCAATATTGGCCAACCTGCTAATAATGCAAAGGCCTCGATAACAGGCCACACACGAATGGGGTCGATGTCCAGGTTTAGATTGGATTGTAGGAGAACGAGCAGACAGAGTGTCAAGAAGAAACGAAAAAAGATAGAGCGCAAGCACAGGAAAGAAAGAGGAAGCGCAGGGATGAGGGGATCTCAGCAGTAGTAGGTAGGTAGGTGCAGCCGGGATCTGAGCCGTGCCGTCCAATATCAATATCAATATCGTACTATCAATGTGAAGCAAGGTTTGCGATTATGCCTAATTTGTCAAAAGTCGGGCTAAAAATCAAGATCCTATTCGTGAGAATGCAAATGACTTGCCGCTTTCTGCTTGACGAGGTGATTGTTTATGGTGGTTGACGGGGCAACAATAGCTGTGGAGTATCACATCTGAAGCTGATGGAGGGGGAGCTCTTTAGATCCTTGTTGGTCAAGGACGGGAACAAGGACATGGGTTTAGTGAATGGAGGCTTATCACATGTGGAAGCGCCACAACTAAAGACTACAGTGTTCAACTGCTGAATTTTACTGATCAGGCAGTTTGTTATTGTATGACGGCCATTCAGCTATTGAACAATCACAGACAGACATAAACAATTGTCTCCGATGCATATGCTCCCACGGCTTCAACGACAATAGCGGTTGTGGCTTCAATTGTGGCTGCCGCTATCCGCTTTCCAGTAAAGTTTGGTCGGTGCTCCAGCCGTCGAACTAACTAAAATCGATCAAGGAAATCCCTGTTTCGTCTATCAACTCACCCCAACAACCAAAGCAACTGCACTCGTAAGCTCTCTTCTTTTGTATGTCAATATCAATCAAACCCTTTGTTCTGTTTAGTCACATGTCTCGGCTATAATGCTTACATTCACGATGGTCTTCCAAGTCACCGATAATGCTCGCTGGCACGCGTAGGTCATTAGCATTAGAATTCATTGACTGTATAACTATCTGATCTAACAACCGCGCAGGACACTTATGGTCATGACACGATCGATAACATTTCATCTTGGCTAAATCCAATACTGTCGTGTATATCTGTTTTCCAATCCCACTCCTCTCCATTCAAGCACTTCCAGGTCCTCATCAAAGCAACACAGCCTGATAGCTGGCATGTGTTTGGGTATCAATCACAATGACAAAATCAACTTCCCCTTAGTAGTAAATCTTCTCACTCCAGATGGGAGGTCGTGCTCCTTCAGTGTCCCACTCAATGTGGTTCTTGTCGTTGAGTGTGCAGCCCTCATCTGAGATGGGGATGACCTTGCTCGTGTTGAGAACCTCCTGCTTGGAGATACCAGCAGGGTCGGCAGGGATCCAGAGAATAGGAGTCTCGCTCGTGACTGAAGGTGGGAAGTAAGCGTCTCTCTCAACCTCCTCAGGGTAGTCCAGTCCCATGTTGCGTTCATGAGGCACCAGCTGGCGCATGGTAGCGTAGTCGGCGTAGACCCAGGGCTTGAGCCACTTGGAGAAGAAGTTACCCTTCTTCTGAACACCATCAGCACCGCCTGGCACGAACTTGCCAACACCGTGGCCCTTGCCGGCGTTGTTGGAAGCACTGTTGGAAGCGGTGCCATCTCCATTCTGAACGTGACCATCCTCCAACTCTGATCCTTGCTGGCTTCGCTGGATTCGCTCCTCCTCAACTTCAAGGGAACGAGGCAGGCTATAGAGCAGAGGGTTAAGAGCCTTGGTGAGGGAGATGTGGAACAGAATAGTGAAGATAAGGAAGGCAGCCATCAAAACAGCAGGGCCAGCAGCCTTGGAGATGATGAACATGCCGACAAGGCAGATCTCAGCGAGGTAGACACCGACGAAGAGCTGCTTCAGAGCACGGGGGTAGATCAGACCGCGAGTGTCGATCTTGGTCTCGGTAACAAACAGAATGTTGTAGCGGTAGGCGAGATAGAACAAGCCCATACCGAGAGTGGACCAGAAGAGCATGATAGGGGCGATGACAGCATAAACAATGCCTGAGAAAGATTAGTATATCGCTCGCAACATAAATTAAGGGGCTACTCACTGATAACAGCAATGTTGGTGTAAACGGGCAGGAGACTTCCCCAAGTGAGAGCACTGAGAGTAGTCCACTTGTTGTACATGGATCGTGGGGTGCTAGTGAGGAACTTGTAGAGAAGGTTGAAGATGATGCAACCCACCACCTGAGTCAAAACACCGACAGCGATGGTGAGACCCTGAACAATGAAGTAAGAGACGTAGAAGTTGGATGCAGTAGGAATAGAGGATGACAGCATGCTGAAGACCTGGCTGGGGTCCTTGACAATAGTTGCAATGGACGAAACGAAACTGTTGGCGAGGGTCTGGACTAGGAAAACCTGAAGGACCTGGAAGACAAAGTAGGCGTTCTGGGTGAAGAGCTCGGCCTGGGAGATGGAAACACAACCAGCCTGCTTGGCGCAGAGGCGCATGAAAACAGGCACCAATGACATGAGAATAGAGAGAGCGATGGAAGGCAGAAGGCCGGAGACGACACCAAGAATGGCCTTGGGGATATCCTGGATCCAGGTAAGACCTGGGAGAGTCTTGATGGTGTCAACTTGAGCAATAATACCGACGATGGCCACAGGAACAGCCCAGAAGATAATGAGAATAGCAATAATGGCGTAGACAACATATCGGCGAATGACAACCTGCCACCAAGGGAAGTTCAAGCTCTTCCAAACAATCTCATCGGGCTTGACACCAATGAAACGAGGAGCCATGTGAAGAGCATGGTGGTGAGTGGTGGTCTGGAAAGCAGCCTGGGCATCGGATTGGGTGTAGAACTCGACGAAAACAGCAGAGTGCTTCTCGTAGTTGCCAGCGAGCCAGTCAGCCTGAGCATTGTCGGCCTTGGGAATAAGAGTCTTAAGCTCCTCACGGCCCCATTCAATGGTGTCAACCTTCTTGCCAATAAGTCCAAGAGGGCCAGTACGGTGAGTAGGTCGCTTCTTGTTGGGGATCCAGCGGGCAGCAAGGTTTCCAGATTCAGGGTCAGATGGGGCAGAGGCAACCTTCTCGGCCTCGGGACCAGCCTTCTTCATAGACTTGATGCGCTCCTTGTTGCACAGCTTGAGCAGCTTAACCTCTCCCTTCTCGAGCTTCATAGCGGCGTCATCACGCTCCTCAATGATCTTGTCGAGCTCCTTGGTGTCACCGGGAATCCAAACATTCTTAACTGAGTCGTTGAAGAGGGTGCGGATGCGGGCCTCATCGAGATACTCCTTGGGAACTGAAGTGAAGAGAACAGTGCGAGATGAGATGCGCTTGGCGTACTGGGGAGTAAGAAGGAAAGCCTGTCGCACGCTGATATAGAAGATGCACTCGCGCATAATGGTGTAGATGACGAAACCATAGACAAGCCAGGCAATGAAGCAGTGGGCGTAGAGCCTGTTCCTCTGAGTCGAGTCATTGATATTGACATTGGCGTAAGAGAGGATCTCAAGCTGCTTCTTTCCGTTGCCGCCAGTGGCATTGACTGGGAAAAGAACGGGCCATGTGAGGCAAAGGCTGACGAAGCAGATCATGCAACAAATGCGAAGGAATCGAATGAAGAGGTAGGAATCGAGACTCTGGTGTTGAAGAGCATAGGCGTCGGGAAGCTTCCAAAAAGCTCCAATCCAGTTGAAGAAACCGCTAGGCAACGAAGGACTCCGTTCACTGCAAGGCTGTTAGAATTGCTGTCCAGAGTTCAAAGGCGCATTGCGACTTACTGCTCGCGCAAAGAGCCCAAGTATGTCCTAGGCGCATAGAAACGCCTGTTGGATTTACGAAAGATAAGGAAAATGACGAGGTAAACGCCCGATACGATGAGCACGGGAACGAGCGTCGAAACCATGCCTGGAAATTGTTAGTCCAGCGTCACATTTCGCATTATTATTTGTATATAACGTACCTGAAAGGGACTGAGGCTGCGTTCCTCTCGCACCGCCCGAGTTGGGGTCGGGGAGGTGATCCTCCAACCAACTAATGAAGTTTCCCATGATTACAGCCCAGTTGGAGTATCTTGGACTACGTCAATGTTGTATAATCGGGTATAAGCCCTTGGTTTGGGCGATTATAATCGGGTGGTGATTCTCAAATCGATTAATTCGACGCGCGACGTCGATAATGTTGGAAATTGGAGTTATTAAGAAGAAATTGAAAAATTAAGTCCACACTTGGGTCGCGTCGCTCAGCTACAGCAAGGGAGAAGCTGTAGTACCCGTCGTTGGCGGGGGGCGGGTGGCAGATTGATTAAATTGAGACGGGAGGCAGGCGCGTTCCAATGCAGCTGCCCACAATGCACTTGCAACCAAAACTAGGAACGAAGAACGAAAAATCAAAGATAAAACAAAAGGTGGATGGGGCTGACTATATGTAATTAAGGTATCCAGTCCAGTCCAGTCCATTAATGAGATTAAGAGTGGCAGCGAGCAAAAAAAGTTGGTTTCCTCAGATGTTGGCTAAAGACGGTAGCTCAGCTCAGGTTGTCAGGGGTGTGAATGGAGGAGGCTTGGAGGCTTGTGCAATACGACCAGAGACGAAAAAGCTTAGCACTCAGGTAGACCCCCTTAATCAAGGTGAAGTCATGTCTCAGCCCAGTCTGTTCTTTTTAACAAAAGAAAAACGCGGCTGCTTGCAATTTACAGTTCCCCTGAGTTTTTAGGGATTGCAGAGATTTATACAATTTTTTTACATTCTTTCATCTTTTCTTATTGACGAGATAACGCTCAATATCATAAGATATTTCCTCAAGGTGTGATGCTATGCATCAATGTCAGGGTGACTGACAAGCTGGCATGGCACAAGGTGCTGATGTCGACGTCACAGCGTAGCGCCCAAACTGCACCCTTCATCGCCAAGCCTGAAGCTCTCTGGGAAACACACAAAATCCTGGCTTGGGGATAGATCGACACTGGCCAATCACTCTTTGGTGCACTCCATCATCAGCGGTAATTGATGGGTGGGAGTTGGGCCTGGGCCAGGCCCCCGGCAGTCTATTCAAAATATGGAACCATTGAGAGAAACCTGGGACAGCTGGCCTTGGAAGGCATTGCAAATCATTGCCCTTCTCTGCATGCGAACGATAGTCTACAGGTATGGACGCTTTGATCCCGGACGATAACACGGTGACAGTAAAACGAGAAACCGGTAATTTGCAATACGCATGCGATTTGTGGGATTGATATGAAACGAATGGTACCTACCTAGAAATACGAAAATAGGTACTTTAAAACAAGACCCTGTTTCTGAAAAGTAATTCATAATCCCATTGTCACCTCAAACTTTATTTCTCAAATTTCCAAAAGGGGTCTGGAAGTCCTCAATTTCGGCTGTTGAAGCTTGGCTACGGGACAAAAGCCACTATCCGCTGCTGCGACGTGGACACCTCATGCTGCCCTTGCGCTACTGTAAATAGTCACATTCACTAAATTATCTGGTGCTGCGTGATGCCTCAATTCATGATGCACGGGCAACCCGACAGGGGCAGCAGAAAAGACAATGAGGGAGCCAAAGAATTTGGGCTGTATCAGAGTGAGTCTGTGAAGCTGTTGCCGACGTTTTACGGCATTGAAAAAAGTCTAGACTTGGCTATTTTGTGACTCGCGATTATCACGACCTCGATCTAGTTCAGCTAATGTCGTCGATTTTACCCTCGATCAATGAGAGGCACAGCCCGATGCTCTCCCGTGTTGCCATACATGCACACGACAGACAGAGAGAGACAGCTTGACAGGGATCGGTTTTTATCTGGACATGTGATGTCAGATGCATCCATCTCAATCAGCAACTGAGCAGTCCATAACTCCATATGGATATCACTAGCATGAGCACAACAAACACCAAAAAAGTCAATGAATCAACCCCAGTGACGATCCGGATCGGAATGTTAATCGTCTCCCCTTTTAGGAGTAAAAGAGAATCTGCCAAGCCTGGAAATCTCCGCTCTCTTTTGAGACTCTCTCATTCTCATTCCCCGTGGCGCTACCATTTCAATTCATCACAGTCCAACTGACTCCCTCACTTCGGAACGTTCAGTCCCGTCCTGACGCCAATGACATCAACTATCCTTAGCTTCATTTTTTCTCCCCAATCTCCAAATTAAGTCCTGTCTCTAGCTTCATGACGATCTGAGTTGGGAGCTGTAGTCATAATTACCTTGTGAGGCCCATTGGTTTGTTTACTTGATAATCTCTTGGACCACCGCGCTATTCGTTCATCGACGAACAGACGCTCCATTCATTGCCCCTGGCTTGATCATAAGACCATCTGTGTCTCTTTAGTCTGCATATAACTATTGATGCATCAGTGTCTTGATGTCTTTAACGACATCATGACTTTCTCCCCACTTGGCACTCGAGATCCAGCAGTCTCTTCTTCAACACTGTTCATTCAGATCTGAACGAAAATGCTACGAGTGCAACATCATCTAAGTACGTACCCCCAGTCAATCATTCATTCCAAAAGGCTAGACTCTCCACAAATGCATGCACCATTCTTTATCTGGCGCTAGCGCTACCAAGATGATGCTGGTTCAGCTGAAATGGTCTGGCTCTGGCGTCAACCTCACTCTCAAACTGGTCGAGGTAGGTGCCTGTAATTTTATCTTTGACGTATCAACCCTCTAAAAGTCGCGGTTTGACCAATCAGATGTCCTCTGACGTGAATTTATTGAATTCCCGCATGTCTCCCTCACTTTTGGTCTTTTACTTTGTTAGGCGACGTTTGCGGCAACGGCCACGCTGCAAGCAAAGCAAAGGATATTGCGGCCATGGCTGCGTCACCATTACAGAGGACTCCAGAGCGTTGTCCCAGTCTGCAACTCATTGAAGTCAAGACGAGGCCTCTGCATTGTGTATCTATTGCTCAACTCAGGCACAATCACGTGTGTATCACAGTACAACAATCGGCTACGATCCCTTGGTTGTCACGGAATCTGAACGACGGCGTTCATGTTTCACCTTGTGGCTGCTTGGTCAAACATTCCTGATCTACTTTATTGTATTGTCGCTTGGTATCGTTATTGTGTGTATGTGGTTACAAGTGTTGTCGTAGAGTAACGAACAGTTGTTGAAAAATTCGGCTTGGAATCTGGGCTTAAACACCAAGAATGGCCTCAATCCAAGTTGCCCTTGATGAAATATTCATTCCCTTGACGAATGATCGGAAATTCATTTCTTTACCCTGCATAAAGAGGCGAGTTCCTAGTGTACGCGAAGCTGTGATGCCTTGTGCGTACAACGAACGGTGAACAGATGTTTGTTTGAGAGGGAGCAAACTCTTTCCGTTGTACCAGCTTGGAACGCGAGACGAGATGCCAAATTACTCTCCAAAGTCAAGTCTACCAAAGGACAAATTTATGAACCAATACTACAGACTCGGCATCGAAACACTGGTTTCGCGCATGTACTTACCGACTGTGGCTTGCTAACACAATGACACCTCGATTTCAACCAAACTAAGAGACGAGTGACTTGTACTACGGCAATATTTATTGATCAATATTGATTTTCTACAAGAAGTGACTGCTCTAGGTAATAATCTAGAATCCAGTAGATACTGGAGCATGGACCAAGGCATCATGAATACCAATACTCGTTGCTGCATTCTCACGAAACTGAAAGCTGGGATGAGCAACTGATCTGTGGACAAATGCATCTAATCCTCGGGACTCCCAGTAACCTTTCACCATGAAGACAAAGAAAACAGCTAATTCGACTGTAGCCGAGCTCCTTGATTGCTCAAACAATGTCTATGCGTTCACCATGACCATGGCGAGTTGCGCTTACAACAAAGAAAGAGTTTCTTTGTTCTTTGAATAGCATCCCATCAATCACCCGCATCTACAGACCCCAAAATGTGATAGATATCGAGAAAGATCTTTTCTTTCTTTACAAGAATAGATATATCATTCTTCTTCTCAAAGAATCTTTCTTGTTCTGACCTCTGTTCTCTCGACCCGTGATTCTTGTATCAACTCCGTGCCTACACCTGTATTCCACTATCACGATGGTATCTTTACGAGCAGCTGGAAAGCAGAAGGCGGGCACACAGCCTCTTCATATTCCTTCTAATGACTATGCGACCTCATATCGATCCAACTGGTTCACCCCAGACAATGGCATCTTGGACCCTGAGGACCTCGAACTTCTACAGCATATCAACTGCTCCTATTTCTCATCCGGTCGTCCTCCCACTCTTCTAGCCCTCAAGCAGCATGCCCAGTCTCTCACCAACATCATTCGCAAGCTTGCTCCATCTACTGCCACGCGTCCCGTGGGTACAGGGGATGTCGATTCTGGGACATGGATCTTTGAGAAGAATGAGGCTTTCGACTGGTTGAACGACCTCAATACGCCTTATGAGAATGATGATCCGGCTCACCATGATCCTTTATTTGCTCTGCACAACCTAGTCAAGTCTGAGTCTGAAATCCATGGGATCGAACATCATTGCCCTTTGACACAAGTTGAGGATTTTGGTCCTTCAGCTAAGCAGGGGGATATTCGTCGTCCTTACATGACACACCACGATCTCATCATGCACGCTAACGAGTGTCTTGAGATTGTCGATCACGAGTTCTCTTCTACTGGCGGCCTAATGTCCATTCTCCCGACTGGTTTCGAAGATCCCAAGGATAAGGAGAAGAACCATCCTTTGAATGAATCGCAATTAGAAGGTGCTCGTAATTGTCTTCTTGGTCAGTGGATCTTGCACCATCAGCACCTCGTCGGTCGTATACACGAACTCGAAATCAACTACGCCAACGCCACCGATGTCCTCACAGGAGAAGCCCTCGTCCCACATCAGATGCTGGGCCGCACCGGTGCCGATGGCGTCTCTGGAGGTCGAGAGATCGTCTATCCGCAAGACAAATACATCCTCGTCAACTGTGGCGAAGATATCAGGGGCTACATCCACCGACTTATCGACGTTGCTGAAGCACAGATCGAGCAGAAGGAGAAGATCTGGAAAGCAAGTGGTGTAGTCGGCGAACGCATATGGAACGAAGAACGAGGCGGCAAAGTCTACGCAAGAGGCATTGTTCCCATTGACCTTCTGACTCGATTCTATCGCATCAAGGGCAAAGGACATCAGTCTCCTCTCTTCGTCATGCCAGCAGCCGAGCAGCATCCTGGCGTAAAGAACACACGACTTATGGAGGAGAGACCTACTGTGGTATCCATCGTGACTCCAACTTGGCCAGAGCGAGTGTCTGCCATTGAGTCAAAGAACAAAGAGCGCTTAGAGAAGGCGGATAAATTGGTGGCGGAGAATCAGTTCCTGGTTCGTCAGATGGCGGAGATGAGAGACATGTTGGCAGTTCAGAATGCAGAGATCAAGAGGATGACTGATCAGTTGACTTGGTATGAAGAGCATGCAGAAGTTGCGAGAAAGGAATAACAGGTTTAAGGAAAGTTTTGTTCTGCTGAGATTTGTCGATGCTAGACTTTTGTATTCTAGTTTGGCGGCCAAGGAGCTGGGAGAGAGTGAAGAGACCGAGGAAGCAGATAGATATGGCCAATTTACCAGCGTCAGGATCTTATCTTTATAGTCCTAGTTCACTTTATGATCCTTTCATTCAAATACTATCTGTAATACAGAAAGAAGCATAGCAAAGAATTTAACAAGGCACAAAATTGACATATTACCATTACCTAGTCTAATTCGCGATCCACGGGCATACCATCCAGAACCTGTCAAGTCCATTGTAAAATCTGCATTCAGAAAACCAGAATGATTCAGTAGTTTGTCTCTCCATGGCCTTATTATCCAAAGGAGTTATTCATCAAATGTTTGGTCGGGACTTTGGGGGGAAAGGGAGTCGTCCACCCGTCGGGCAACTCAGTTTGGCTGATTTGATCATGTCTGCTGCCTGTTTCAATCATTAGCATCAGTTAATTGTTAAAAGTATTGGGATTTTACCTTCTTAGCTATAGCATATACACTAGCTTGCAGATGCGCTGAAGGAATAAGGGGCATGATGCTGACATCAGCAATACGCAGATTGCACGTGCCATACACTCTCAGTTCAGCATCGACGACTCCTCCTAGTTCGAGTGGCATCATGGCTGCTGTTCCAGAAGGATGTCTCTCGGTCGTTATCTTCTTCATCACCTGCTTCATCAGCGTTTCGTGATCTGTAGTATCAAACGCTGATTCCGCTTCAGGCATGAGCTTCTTCGTAGCTTTGGTCTGGATCAATTTGGTGTTCATTTGGAGACCAAGAACAATGATCTCACAATCGATCAGGTCAGAGCAGTATCGTGGGTCGAGCTTTGGCGGATCAAAGATTGAGGATGATGAGGGGCGGATGGTGCCACGGGAGAATGTCTTTTGAGCAGCGACAGTCAACTGCCCCTATGAGCTAGCCATGGTCTCAAAGATTCCCGTATCATCACTGAAAATTTGTTCTCGAAGAATTTTCTTTTGGAGTTCATAGCCATTCTTCATAGAGCAGGGGGCTTTTGCGGAAATACCATCTTCAGAACTGTTGTTCATGAATTGTTTCCAGTCATCACTTGCTAATCGTAGACTTGGGAACGCAACGGTGTTGATCAGTGGTGCTGTTCAAGGGCCTGAACTTGTTAGTCAGGCAATGATAGAATGTGTGTAGGCTTTTACTCACCTGTTCTGTTGCGGATATACTGGTTGGCAACTTCATCATACACATTGTCCACTATCTCGTCACTCCTGAAGTAGGAATTGTTGCGATCTGAAACTTTTAGTGAATAGGCCATAATAGCCAGAGGTTACTCACAGTAATAGTTAGCATAGATCATGGGGTGGTCTTGTAGATTATATCCAACGCCAGGAAGGTCAATCTTGACGGGAATGTCGAGTGACTCAAGGACGTCTAATGGACCGATGCCCGATATCTGAAGTAAAGTGGGAGTGAAGACCGCCCCAGCAGAAACGATAACTTCTCGACTGCAAGATATCGACCTAGCTTTGGACTTGTTGTGGGGGGGGGGCAAACTGTGCTATGGATTAGTAACCTCTTTAATCATGTGCCACTCTGTCGTACCTCGACTCCAATTACCCTCAGACTCGAGTTAGATACACTATTGTTATCCAAAACAAGTTGTGTAACAGTCTGATTCGTTGCAATATGCAGATTGTACCTTGATGATGCGGAGTTAAAGTGAGCTTCTCTGGCATCGAACCTCGTCTGGTTATCAGGATGCATGCTCGAAGGAAGTATCATGGCCCCTGCGGCAGTCCCATTGTTCACATCATCACCAACGATGGGCAGACCAAGCTCCGCAAAGCCATCGAGAACATTGGCTGTTTCCTGGTCAGAACACAAAGAGCTTTGACACTGTTCTCAACTTACAGGATTGGTTGTAGAAGTATTGCGGGTACGATACGTGCACTGAGCCATTGTAACCATGTGCAGCTGATAGGGGATTAATATGAAGCTGCTTGACATCATGCGGCTCAGCATTGTAGGTGAACTTCTCTGACTACCACAAATCAGCCGCATTCTCGACATGGTTACACACATACCTTTTTGAAGTAAGGAAGCAGGTCATTCCAAGACCAACCCTTGTTACCCAACTTTTCCCAACCATCATAATCTGACACTGAGCCTCTCGACCAACAGAGTCCATTGAGGATGGAACTCCCACCAACAGCCTTTCCCTGAGGTATTCCCACATTCTGATTATTAAGATAGGTCTGAGGCTCGGTGGTCAATCCCCCTTGGTACTTCTGCCAACCACCTGACCCGATTGTTCCAGGAACAGGAAGCAGACCCCCAGGAATCGAAAGATTTCTCGCGTCATCCCGAAAAGACGATTTTTTAGTTGAGCTCTGAGTGGGTTGCGTGAGACGTACAAAGGACCAGCTTCAAGAACGAGAACCGAGACTGAGAGAAATGTCAGTGAACATCCTCGAATGTGGTTGGCATCAAATACCTGCTGGATTTTCGGAAAGACGGTTGGCGATGGTTAGACCAGCCGTGCCACCTCCAACAATGATGTTGTCGTAGACATTACGCAGATGTCTATCTACGATATCTGGGGTTACATGGGAGGCTTTCAATCAAAGGGAGAAAGAATACAGCTAGGAAGGCCAACAAGACTTGGTTTCCAAAAAGCATCGTAGGCGATGAGATTGTGAGAGTGTCTTGAACCAGCCCAGTCGATATTCGAGATGCTACGAGTAAGGTAGTCCTCGGTAAGCTCGCCACCTCGTTTAAACCGGGAGGTAAATAAACAAACAAATCTCAACGGTATGAGCATTTCTGACACTCTAGTCACTATGGATCTATGCCACTGGCAGACAACTGCCATTAGGAAATCATCTAGAGTGTCTATGCTTCAACCAAATATAACGGTGGAATTCCTAAGCTCTATGCTAGGTAAGCATTCATCGCCCTGCATATATGCACCGAATCATTATTGTTTTGTCATAATGTCAGGAGTGTTCCTATAAGATTTAGGATCAAGAATGCCAAGCCTTAAAGACAAACTGCCATAACTCAGAGAGATGTCTACCCCGATTCCCTATCCCAAGTGGCAATTGTTAGGCAATGCTAGAGATCTAATCCCTAGGTTTCACAACCTTACAATTGGGTTTGGTGTTTATAGGTGCTCACCTCCAGCAGTTCATCTTTTGATGTTATAGCTTCATCTGGGAAGGCATGTTCTTTCAATCATAGGCTGGCAATGGCCTGAAAATTAACTGTTGTTATATTATCTCATTATGATCTCCATATATGGGGAAACTGGATGATTCCAGGGCTGCCCTCTGGCATCCAGGATACTGTTAGGAACTGGTGGTCTTCAACCAATCCGCGAGAAAGCCTATTTCCCAGTTTTTAGACAGTAGACCTAAAGTTTTACATAGTAACTTAAGCATTCCAGTAGATCAATATTTCCAGGAGTAATAGTTATTGGACTTCTTTATCGCAACCTATACAGGGTAGTTGCTCATCTGTTTCAACACTTCTTCAAATAGTAAGACCACAATGAACTGGCCAATATCAGCGACGTTGCGTTTTCAGAGATGTAAAGAACCTTCTAGTGGGCATTTCCTTCGGGAGATAACCGAAAGATTGGCAGTCGTGGGACTCTTGCACCTGCCTCCCACCCTCTGGAAAAGCGATGACTAAGCCACCTATAAATACAACTCTCCCCAACACCAATCAAGATGATCCAATTGTCACCATGATCAATACGTGATATCAGCCATGATGTTATCGCTGTTGAAACGATGCGTTATCAATGTTCCCAAAACCCCTTTCATAGCTTCTAAGATACCAAATCGTTCTCTTCATCTTGCTCCTCCGTTCCTACTTGAAGATTATGTTCCGCGATATATGACCCTCAGTTCCCGTGATGCAGCCAAGAAGCGCTCTTTGGCATATGCTCACCTTCGCAATTGTAACTTATGTCCGAGAGAATGTGGCGTAAACCGGTACGAGAAGTCCGGCATGTGCCTCATTGGAGAGAAGGCGAAAGTCAATACAATTGCTCCCCACTTTGGTGAAGGTCAGTCCATATGGTGCCCTATGCTCTTTGCTCTCGGCTCGCTGCATCTGATACTCCCTTGCATTTTACCTTCCTAGCTACCGTCAGCCATGTATCATATCCTTCTATTCAGCTTCTGACTAAACCTATACAGAACCGTGCATTCAGGGGCACAACGGCAGTGGTTCCGTCTTCATGAGCGGGTGTAACATGCGATGCATCTTTTGCCAAAATTACGATATCGCACATCAACGAAACGGGATGGATCTTACGCCTGAGGAACTAGGTGACTGGTATATGAAACTGCAGGAGGTTGGTAAAGTGCACAATATCAACATCGTTACACCTGAGCATGTTGTCCCGCAGGTGGCGTTGAGTATCCTCCATGCCAAAGACCAAGGCCTGACAATTCCCATCGTTTACAACACGTCAAGCTTTGACTCTCTTGCATCCCTGCAGCTGATGGATGGATTGGTCGATATCTACCTGGCTGACTTTAAGGTGTGGAAGCCAAGCACCTCCAAAAGGCTTCTGAAGGCGGATGACTACGCTGCAACAGCCAGAGAGAGCATCAAGGCCATGCACGCTCAAGTTGGCGATCTGTGCTTTACAGGAGACGGCATAGCGAAGAAGGGTTTATTGATTCGCCATCTTATCATGCCTGGTAAGGAGGATGAAGGTGCTGAAATCATGAGGTTCCTCGCAAATGAGGTCTCTACCGACTGCTTCATCAACATTATGGAGCAGTATCATCCAGACGCTCACGTTGGCAAGCCCAAACGATCAAAGACCGATGGCAAAGAAGAAAAGCAAGAAGTTCGATATGCAGAGATCAACAGAGCTGTCAATGATCAAGAAATATCCTCAATCAGGAAAGCTGCAGAAGAGGCTGGACTCTGGCGGTTCAATGACCCACCGGGTCACGATGGGTTTGCTATCTGATGAGAAGCAAGCCGCCTCTCATTTGGCTGTTGGGTTGTAGTGCGAATGAATCAAACCTTGCTTGGTATGAGGCTGTTAATTCAAGCCAACAACGGGGACTAACAGCGCCACCTCCTGGTCTGAACAAGCAATTGGCTTAGCCACTTTATTCAATTGCATGAACCAAGGCAAACCAGATGACCTGCTGTTCTAGACCCAGCGACCTCTCTTTCAGGTTCCTGACTACCAACTGAACAGCAGCTCTAGCCAGGACTGACCAGTCTTATTGACGGATGATGTTGGCGACTCAAGTGTGGCCACCAGGCACGGATCCATCTGAACAGCCAACGCCTCTCACTAGAAGAACCTTCTTCCAAAGAACCACTAAGCCAAGCCCCGGAACTCGCTGTTTCGCTTTGTGAGGCGAACACTGCGACAAAGTGGCCAGACCCTCAATGCCCAATATAAACCTTCTTCGCAGTGGTCTTTGTCCACTGTGGAGAGGAACAGGACGATGAGAAACATGGATATCTACCTACGATGGATGCTGTTTCCCGCAGAGAGAACATTCCTTCGTTAACAAAACCTCAAATTCTATCAAGATGAATACAACTTTTACAAGAATTCATGGCATGGTACAACTGCCGCCTATGGATGCAAGGATTACTCTGCCTCCCAAGGAGTTAAGCGTTGCCATCCCTAAGCTACAAACATGTCCTATCCTTCCACCCTCACCTCAATCCCTTCCAGATACACCACACCCAGAAACACCTTCAGTCTCCAGTCCTTCTACCCGGAGGAGACGTCGACGCTCTTCCAGCTCCAAGGGTCGTCCCTTACAACAGAATGCGACTCAGCAGCCCTATACCAACTCTCGTCTCATTTTTTCGCCTCGACCTTTTGAGAGTCTTTACATCGAGCGGGCATATCTTGCTAGCTCTCTCCAGCAACAGGCTGGTAAAGCTGCGGAGCTCATGAGACAATACTGTGCTGTGGAACTGCAGCTCCAGAATCTTATTGGCGACAATGGCCGACGAAAGCTGAAGAAACAGTTGGCTCTACTTAAGTCTCGAGTGAACCAGGCCGCTGAACAGGAGAAAGCTATCTTCTCCCGCCTTGGTGAGCTGTATGTTGAGATCCAGAGCCGAGAGACATGGGCACAAGCATATACTGCTGAAAGCCCTAGTGTCGCTTCATTTGTCTGCTTCAGCCCTGTTTCCTACGGCTTGCCTACTCCTTCGACACCTCTGAGCGGCAATTCGGAACACTTTGCTCCCATGGGCTATTTTAGTGACGTACACCTGGCCTATGAACCATCTTACCTTCAACAAGAGCCGACCATGTACGCCCTCGAAACTCTTGACGAAGCCGGCCAGGAGCTCTTGTTTGGTGCTGAATCTAGTTGTGATAGCGCCTAGTCTGAGACTATACCGGCACCCCAACTGATGTTGAGGCACCCTTCGTTCAGGAGAAGGACTATGGTTCTGAACCTGCAGAGGAGTTGAGTGATGGGCAGTTTATTGCGGTTAGGGAGAGACGACTCAGCCTCCCTTGCATCCATAATGTTTGGCCTGAGGTCTAGGCTCATAGGTGCGCTTGGAGGGCGTTACTGGATAATGTATTGGTTTCAAACTCATACTAAACTACGAAACGATCATGCATGTTGTTTCAGTATATCAGGTTATCATATCACTTACCATTAATAGCATCAATTTGGCGTTCAATCCTTAGCATGTCTTAGTGTATATATACTGTAAGGTTCTCAAAACCATATCGCTAATGCACCAATTTATCCGTGAAGCCCTCAGGCAAACTC
>JACYFE010010812.1:0-24995 GCA_014764975.2 Fusarium sp. DS 682
CATCAATGGAGTCTGAGTTGTTGGAGTTTGTCGACATGCTTCCTCGACGAATAAAAGACGTGTTGGTGGGCGAAGTGCCTGAAAGACCAAGTGTGGTAACAGAAAGACGTCGCCGACCAGTGTCAACTGGAACCGAAGACTGGTTTGGAAAGCCGTTGCTGTTGGGAATTGAGTTCCCTCTTTGGAAGAGATTGGTCAAGGCGGCCTGGGTGATTGATCCTCGTCTGTTGCGTGTGTACATTTCGGCGTTGTTGTTATTGTTGGGGGGGGCTGTATCTGTAGACATAATGGGCAACTAAAGACGACGGCAGTCGTCGGTAGTTATAGTTCTGAAGACGTTGTGATATGGGGAGATATGCGAGGTAATGGCGCCAGAGTGGTTCGAGAATGGCAGCAACAGCGTTTCACGTGAATTTGGTGGCGGGATGGTGTTTAAAGAATTGTGGGCTGTTGGGAGCGTCTTGTGGAATACGAAAAGTTATAAAAATGAGAACAAAGAAGCGGCGAGAGAATGAGAAAAGGAGGAAGAAAAAGAGAAGAGGAAAGAATTAGAAAAGCAAAGATGGGAATGGGGGGACCGAGGGTTGATAAGGACGGACAGTGATGGGTTGGTGAAGAGGACGAAATGGGTGTCAATCAACTCTAAAACAGGGGAGCAAAGACAGTTGGTTAGTGATGAGAGATCGCCGTTGCCGGTTTAGGTAAAAGGCAGCCTCTAGGTCAACGTTGGAGGGGGAATCGGCAGTCAGCGGCAACTTGAGAATATGGCGAAACCGGCGCAACACCACGCCAAAGTCAGTGTCAGTGTTGTTAGTATAGGCCATCAGGGGTTGACCGTTCGTTAGTCAAGGCCAGGATCCAAGACGGATGGTAGCATTCAGGAAATGAATTGACTAGGGTTGCGTATCTAATTTTGAGTGAGCTGGAGCCTTTGGTTCGTGGACCACCTTGGTAGGCAGGCACCTTTTAGTATGCTCGAACGCCGGTACATGCAGTCACGGCTAGCTTCAAGGCTATTATGGGGGTTTTGAGTGACGGACGAGACCTTTGCGAGAAAGAATGGGGCAAGATGGAGGGGAAATAGCTGCAACGCGTAGATTTGTCCGGGGGCTGAGTGACGTAGTTGCTGTAGAGTGGAGTTTCCCGCCGTAATCGGGATCAGGGTTGGTCAGTCTATTCAAGGACGCCTGGGGCGAATCTGCGTCGTGGGTTGCTAAACAGTACGTACTGACGACTGTAACGCTGCAGGGTTCATCGTGGAGGGTAAGTCCCCTCCCGAAAGAAATGGAGAATGCCCCGGGGTAGAACCCTTGTCTCTTGTCGCTTGGCTTGGCTTGGCTTGTCTTGTCTGCTTTGGATATCTAACTCTTTGATATGGTTTTTGTTCAGGTTGTTCCCAGAATCTATCAATTCGACTCGACTTCGTGACTCGGAGGCCTCGCTTGTGTAATAGTCAGCTGTAGATAGGCGACTCGCTTTTCTTCACAACTACTGTCAAAATTTGAGAGCGCGTATCGACAAAACCTGATGTGTGCAGCAGAAGCAGTAAAGGTACGCAGACAGACCGGTGCAGAGAAATCGTCAGAACCTGGAAATAATGATCTGTCTTTCCGTAATGTTTCGTTGAAGGCAAATATGTTGAGGGCAATGTACACAGCCAAGAGGGGACCTATGAGACAGAGTACTCACTCACCCACCTGGATTCAACTTCCTTCCTTGTCTGCTACCTAATAAGACTGTGACAGTCAGAGAAGATCCCTAAATTAGTGCTGGACCAGGCATTTTGGGCAGCCGGGGCAGACTAAAGAGGCAATGAAGTAGAATTGGAAGGCTTTGATTGCGACCGAAGAGCTGTGCACACGATTGACAACTGTGGATATTAACCACCTTCATATTACCTACCTGGCCTGCTAGCCTGAGCAGTAAGTAAAGAATATACTATTTCAGCTTACGGTAAGAATTTACCCACTTTTAGCTGAAGGGAAAGCAAAAGGTGCATACCACCTCATCTATGAATGTCCGCCCAGTATTGAACACACACACACACACTGAGGTAGCTACTTTTAGCTATGAAGCAGCCCAAGCATAAGGTATTCTCTCACAGGAACACATTTTCCTCTCTTCTGTTGTCCTCCTATGCAAACAACAGCACCCATTCTTCTCTACTTACCTTTCAGAAACCTATCATGCACTCCGAGCAACTTGACTTGCCTTTAGGAAACTGTCGAATCTTCAGTGATGCTCTGTCAACACATCAGTCCATACAACCACCCCCAATCTTCAGGATGACTGAGCAACGAGATCAGATGCCATTCCGGGCAAATAAGAATAAATTGGCCCTCTACCTTTGGGCATCTTACAGTTAACTTACTTCGTACAGCGGGAGCAAGGTGGACCCAGTGGTCCCTTGTTCTCCCCGGAGTGCCGCATCTGCGGCGTTGTACACAGACCAGTGTTAGCGCCGTTTGGTTAACTGCGGAGAAAACGGGGGTGTAAAGGGACCGCACCGAGAAGCCAACCTCAAATTGTACGCGCCTCGTAGGGCACTTTATAGTATCCACAGCTCAAGCGATCCTGGGGCATCGACGTCACAAACGGGTACATACTTGAAATTGGATTTGCCATTTTATGGGGTAGTATCTGCAGTGAAAGGCAACCAACTGAGAGCATTTTATCACAGATGCAGCGAATCTGCCTCAACAGAGATGCGACTAGTTTAAACGAGGATCAAAAGCATCTCTCGATATCACACTTTTGGCCTAACTTACCCACTCTCTGCCACAACACGATGCACCGACAGACGACCGAACCAATGATATACCTGCGATTGATCGCTCCATGAGCCACTAGTTGCAAGCGCCTTATGTGCCAAACTGAGATGTCCGGAAGTCCAATGTCAGTACAGCGAGAGATTCGTCAGACGACCCCATGTGCTACTGCTAGCACAGCAATACCATCAACAAATGGTGGCGGTAGGGGGATCGAATGTGATGATAAGATACGACATAACGCAAACGCGCAAACGAAACACAGTAATTTGCATTAGCTGAGTTTTCTTGACAGAAGAGCACACCAAAAGTCTTAAACACCTCTAGCATATGTTGACTCAAATATTGCTTGACATGGATCTCGACTACTAATTCGATCTCACGTCCAATCCTTTTCAGCTGTTGACAGCCCCTCACACCTCAATCTCCCTCTTGACATGACTCTTGTCAAAACCTTGCATCGCACACGGCCTGGTCCACGCTTTTAGCGTCCAGTATCTTAGATCAAGTGATGCTCCTGTTGGGGGTCGTATCTTAAGCTTCGGCAACCAGAAGCTGATCAGCATCGCTTGGAGAATTGGGCACGATGAAACGATGACACACAATGGGTGGCAGAGTCGTCATCACCATGCCATATACATATTTCTGCATCCATTAGAAATGCTTGCCGCAACCTTTTCATCTCGTTTGAATTTTGGGGCTAGGCTAGGTGTGTCACTCGCTGTTCAAGGCACGATGTTTTCAAGTGTAGACCACCAATTCTTTTCTTTAAATCTTTAGGAGTGCTGCGCTGCATTGAATAAATTCTCTTCTCATGGCTTTCTTCATGGTTCATTCATTCAACTTGTCCCTGCAGCTTTTATGCTCATTTCTTTCACCTAGGGCAACCACCAGCCGCGAATCGCTACGAAACTAGTCCTTGGACTTCCACAAATGCCACGTTATTCAGGAGGTCTGCACTCCGACTAAATACGCACGGTTAAGCTCACTGATGCACTCCCAGCAAACTAAAACAGCGTAAAGGGCCCTTGCCCAGTGTTTATTGTCTAAAACTGACACCAGAAAGCCAATCATGGGTCCAGAATATTACCCCGCGTCCGCCCACATGCTCCCGAGACCGGCTCACGGCATCCTCGGCCGCTGAGATGCATTGGTGCCCTTGGCTTTGACTTCAACAGCCTGTCTTGAGTTCTTGGACAGGATCCCTCAGACCCTCGACACCCTCTTTCATGTCTTGTGTGTTTGATGCTACTCACCCAACACAACCTGGCCGGTGTCCAGTATTCACCACGCTTTTGCTGTTGATTGATCAATGATTATCAGTTGTCAATACTCCTCTTGGGATGCATTTATTTCCTCTTGAATTATATGCGTTTGGGGTGCCGGCTTTATTACTTAACAAACTAAGAGCATTTATCTTTGGGCTTCAAGGTTAGACGTAGGACCATCGGTGTTGTCCAGCTCTATTCAAGACCAGGGTTTGACGGAACGAGGTTGAGTCTTGGCCAACACACCACCAAGAGATTCGCGAACTTGGTGGCGGCCATAGCCACCTATGAGTGGAGAGATAGCGCCAAAGAGAATGGGGGATTGAGAGGCTAGGAAAGTTATCCACAATGCCGCAGCTTGCAGCCCACAGCCGAACAACGGGTTTACTGCACAGTACTATACACACTACCTCAATGGTATGTTCCTGGTGATGGGTGGGGGATCGCATCATCAACATCAAGCCCACCCATGTTCTTGAAGGTCTGGACCTCGGTGAGCGTGTCGATCTGACTCGAGCCATCCAATGGATATGCTTGCTAGGAAACACTACATAACAGAACGATTATGTGCTCCAGTTACTGGAATCTGCTGTCCCCTCACCCATTTCTTGTCTCATCCCCATCCTCATTCTTCTCTCGTCTGCTTTATTCTCAACTGTTTTCTCCTGTCTTTGCGGTCTAGTTTGGTCACATTCGACCCTATTCTTCCAATCTTTCGCTCGTTCTCTAATCGTCCCCCATACTCTCCGCTCTGACATTCACCGCTATTGTTTCCACTCCCACGTTATCTCAACCTCTTCCCCACGCCGCATACACTTCTCCGTCCTTCTTCTCAAATTGTCTTCAACCCTCACTCGCCTTTTGCCTGCATAAGATACGACCTGAACTCTGCCGCCGGCCAATCGGCCCGCTCTCCATATACCCAGCAATACACCTCCTCGTTCTCCTGACAACATTATTGATGCTCGACCGGCCCTCGACCGCCGCTCTTTCGTAGAACATCACATTTGCAACTCATTTCAATCCAGACTCGTAGCTCTTGAGCCATTTTTAACGCACGGCGGAGCGATGAATTGACGAAGACAGCCCTGTAAGTGTTTGTCGTCACTAAGAGATGCAGATACCCTCGTTCTATCTCGCCTGTGAAGCAGTCCTTGATCATCTCCGATGATCGGGCACCAAGACCGTGCATATGGTCCATACGCGTGGGACGTGGCCATTCCTGGCTGTGACGGGATGCACATGATGTGATGGAGAACAAAGGTCAAACTGGTATGACTGGGAGATGATGCTGTTAGGGAGGGTGACAGCACTTACAATCTGTAGATCATTTTGGAACGAGCCATACGTAGCAACATGCCCGACATGAACCTGGAGGACGGGAGGATTGTTGTATGGAGGTTGGGGGTGAACACGGCGGTCAATCTTTGTACATAAAAGCCCTACTGATTTCTCATGAAAGCGAATCTTGTGTGTAGTTATCGAGACTCTAAGACAAGCAATGAGAAGATCTTTCCAACCAGTGTTCGATATCAGTACAACTGCAATGCAATTCTACCTATGCGGCGACATTTAACAGAACGGTAAAACGATAATTAAGTATCACATCTTCAAAAAGAAGTTCCTTGTGTTACAAGAAAGTGCGGAACAACAGTCTTCTTACTTTGTGACAGTCGATATAGAATGTATCTAGGTCTGTAGTCTTAAGTATATTCTAAATGGGATCCTAACTTATCCTAGCTGTGAACTTATTTATCCTAAACCTATCCTGTTTAGTCTCAACCCCTTTGATACTTCGAGTACTCGCTTCTAAGAGGCACCTATCGTGACCGGTAAATCTGGCTCTGGCCTGCAGGATAATAGGCTTGAGCCTGAACCCGCCTACGCATGCTGTGCCTCGGCTCATACGGCGGTGATGAATACTCTGCCATCTGGCTAATCGGCTGTACAGCCGGAGGAGAAGCCCAATATGCCGATTCAGTTGTTTGGGGTATGGCTGCTGGTCCACCGTAGACCTCTTTTCCTGGCCGCCCAAACAACCATCGAGTCAGGTTTCCTAACTCACCCATAAACCAGAGTCCCAGGACGATAACCAGGACCGTCACTGGTATAGCAACCACCCAGTACAACCACTGTGAGTAGTTCATATCGCGGACATCAGTCGTGTTCATGCCAAAGATACTCGACACGGCGCTGATAGGCAAGAAAATAATTGTAACAAGGGTGAAGGCATAAATAGCACGCTCTTGTCGGTCTCGTGTGAAGTCCATCTTATATGCAATGGCCCGCTCGAGGTCCTTGGAGAAATCGGTGAAGCGTCGAAATTCAAACTCGCGTTGCTCGATGAGACGTGAGCATTCGAGGAAGAAGAGGCCACGTAAACCTCCCGCATCTGTAGGAGAAAGTTTTGAAGACGAAGCCATATCGAAGAGGAAGTCGTCATCAAGTCCCGTATAGTCATTTGCAGTTGCAACCTCCTGAGCATAGGAAACAGGGGCGATTCGATTGTAGTCGTCATCTGGACGTTGTGAGTGAAGCGGCGGTAAGGTTTCCGAGTAATGGCGTTTGTTGCTGTACTGCTTCTCTGCATCTTTTAACACAATTTCATGCTCAATCTGGCTTACGACAATGTCTTCTGAATCAATAGCGGTAAGTGACTTGCGTAGTCGATAAATTAGCGACTTTTGTTTCCAGAGTGTTCGCCTCACGGCTATAAGCTCTTGCTGCACTAAATCGAGCTGATGTTGAAAGGACCTGTCGGAGGGTTTCGTTGTGATTGAATTATCCTGAGCATGTTAGTAGTTGGACTGGATAATGCTGCTATTTGTCTCGAAATATACCAGAGAATTGAGATACTGTGAGTAGGTATCGCAGATGTCATCAGACTTGCCGACCTGATCCTGTAATAGGCCCATTGTAATAAGTGAAAGAACTTCAAGCGGTAATACAGCAGCCCTTTGCAGTAAACTGTTTTCACCGAGTCCTTGGACTAGCTTTTTGGAACCCGTGCCAATGAGCTCTTCGGCCCTCCTCATCCGGTGATTACACTTTGGGTCATCATTGGACCCATAGACTATAGCCATAGTGATGTAAAGCCATGCCTTGGAGAACTCGGGCGGCATATCAACTTCAACGCGCTCTCTGTTGGAAGAATAAGTGACAATGTTTTGGAGAGCGATGAGATTCTGGGTCAAGTCTCTGAGAGAGGTCCGGAGACCACCGGTAATGTTGTCAAAAGTCGGTCTGCCATCTAGCATAGTTAACTTGGTATGATGTTAGCACATCCGCTCGTGAGATATCTTGTCTATCACTTACCTCAATTATCGATCTGACAGCGCCCCAAAACTTTCCGACCATAGGGCCATTGAAACCTATAGGTAAAAAGAAGCTGTAGACAACATCGGCAGCGTTAAAGATATCAATCTTTTCCTCGTATGCATGTTGTAAAGAGTCACTCTCATCGTCTTCGACTCGACTAGACAACTCAACCAGATAGTCGTAGCACTCCTTTCTGGTGGCCTCCTTGCAGGTCTTATATGCCTTCCGATCAGCGTAGGTCGTGTCGCATGTCAAAAAAGTCTCGGCCGCATCTAGCTGGGCTTCAAGAGGCTTGAGGCTAGTTCCCAAGGCTTCAGGATCCCTGATGTCTCTTGCCGACAAGGCCAAAACATGCGCAAATCCCTGCGTCCTAGACTTACCCTTCCCACCATGAGTAGTTGGTAGAACTTGTGGATCTGACCGTAGAACGGCTCGCGGGGGAGGATCAGGCAGGGAGCTTAGTTTCATGGTAATCTTAAGTGACATCGACTTGACGCTCGAAGCCAATTTAAGTATTTTGGGCCATGTCTCCGCTGTGACAGCTTGATCCTTGTGCCAGAACTCTAGGATCTTCGGCCAGAATGCTTGGAACTTAGACAAGAATGCCTAATATCACATGTCAGACGTTGTCACATTGGACAAGGAAGATTGACTTACAAACCACGTCTGGCACTCATCGGTTTCGAACGACCAGACGACAGACTCACCATAGGCCACCAATATACGCCCTTTTTGTTCATAGACTACAGCACGAGATGGGTGTTCTTTGATCTCAAGCGTTTGACCAAGCAGATCTTCTTTAGTCATTGTTCCGCATGTTACTACTGAACCTTTCTTATCGCCAGTGGCCTGCCAGTTGTATCAGTGGAAGGGATCTCACTGTTATCGATGACGAGACACCACAGTTGTGATATATGAAAACACTCTCCACGTTCTGCGTTCCCTAACTGAACCACCGCCTGCTCCATGTCCCTTGCTGCGGTGTTTCGGGAGTACTGGACTTGTAGTAAGGTCTGAGCTGGAAAGAGGGATACACTGGTAGCTGCGAGTAGACCAGAGTACTGCTCGAGTGAGAAGTAGGGAATACAAATCCATCGTGCTGAACCAGTCGTTGATTCGGACGTCATTGCTTCCTCTTTAAGTGATTTCAATGGTATCTCGATATATTTTGGGTCCAAGTACCCAACCTTTACACCTTTGGGGTTGGTCCTGGACTTGACGCAGGTCTTTTTGACATCAGCACGAAGCCTCGTTATGGCCTTCTTCTCCAGCTCCGTCAGACCGGACATACGGCTGATCTCAACCTGGTACGGACAGTCAGCCTGTAACCGTGCGCACAAGAAAGAGTAGACCTACCCAGAAATCTTCAAAGTTCATCACGTCCTGGGGAACATGACTGATCACAGTTAGCGACATGAAACATTTGAAAAGCTCAAAGAAACTTGCAGCCAGCGAAACAGGGAATTCTTTTGCACTTTGGAATTATGAACGACATTCAGAATTGCTGCATGAGAGCCACCCATTTCAGCACTCCCGGTGTAGACTGAAGAATGAACGAGTGTCAGCTGAGACCGTGAGTGGGATATTTTCTCGCCCTTCGCGTGAGTGGACCGTTCCGTAATAATATTCCTCTCTTCAGACTCAGCATCAGAATCATCCGCTTTTGCTGACTCCATGATCGACTGGGTTTGGGATGAGAAATCAAACTTATCATAAGGGTCATATTCGTTGCTTGAAAAGCTCCACCCCCTAGTTCTTGGGTGCCAGTCACTCTCATATCCAGCGGTACGTGAGGGAGCATCGCGAGAAAAGTATTTCTCATGTCTTGGGCTTTCATAGCGAGAGTGTATGGGCGATTTGGACCGACTCCTGTAGCGACGGCTATAGTCGCTTCTGTCGTGGGAGAATTGGCTTTGTCTGCGTTTTTCTTCTTCATCCTGGTCAAATTCAATCGGACGTGGAGACTCTGTATAGCCTCTATCAGGTACGACTGAAGCTTGGATTGGGAACCCAGGAGGAACTTCCCACTCAGTGTAGGTCTGTACTGGCACGTCATCTCTAGACCGTGGAGATGATGTCCTGAGTACACGTCCATTGTCATTACGGACACGGACCCTTTCAACCGGCACCCCAACTCTCTCAAATGTGCTACGTCTTGCTGGATACCTGATCTCCTGATGACGAGGTTGCGGTGGATCCTGTTGTTGTAAGTTGGGTGCCGAAAGTAATATAGCTAGAAGTATAAACAAACCGGGTAATGCTCTTCTACACGTCCCCAACGAACACGGCCACGGCCCTCACCTGGAGGTGAAGACTCAGGCATGATGGAAAGAGTCTCACCGAGTGATTGAGACTTTGTTTGATTATTATTGGGGTATTGTTACACAGCCCTCGAGCAAACAGTGGCTGGAATATGATCGCCCTCAGCCGCAGCATGTATCACTTTGCGTGAGCTGGTGGATACAAAAATACTTAGATAAGTTTAGGATAATTTAGCAGGCTCTTTGACTAGTTTAATGCGATCACCTCTGATGCAAGGATCTCAAGCCTCTGATACCCTAAGGGTTAGTACGCCAGGCCACGAGCTGCCTAGTGCTTATTATCAACGGACAAGCCTGCGACTAAGGTATCTGCAACTGGTGTTATTCTCGAGCCTCCCACTCAACATCTGTAAAGCATTGCCAATAACCAGCCTTTATTTTTTTGGTACAAATAGCTAAGATATCCATCAACTTGTATCAACAGCTCTAACTCTTTTGTCTAGAACATAGCTCGCCGTAGCCAGAACTCCAAAAATAAAAGATCATCGTGTCGCCTTATCCTCACGTCATTCCATGTAGTAGCCAGCCATGGTATCCTCAAGCAAGCGATGGATCGTAAGTTATAGCGAACCGCGTCTCTCGCGACGCGCGGAGGGCAAACCATTCCTTTGATCTTCTTCTAAATCTTTATCCGACGAACTATCCTCTGTTTGTGTCCCTACTGACTTTGTAGGTTCTGGTTCCTTTCCTGGTTTTGTTTCTTCGAATAGCTTCATCAATGCCAACTCACCCGGCAATGGACTATTGAATATGGGGGTGCTCCTGCACAGTTGCTTGTACTCAGCAATGTCATGCATACTACTTTGCAACATCCTTTGCCACGACGCTTTAAGCTCTTTGGCAAAAAGAGGATGCCGCACCACCCAAAAGAGCACAGCATCAAGGATGCTTGCCATAGCTAGTCTCATGGGCACCATCAGCTTTTGAGGCTGTCCCCGAATGATGATATCCAATGCACTCTGGTAGTGCCACGAAAAATGGACCCATTCGGAGCAGTCCATCTTTTCATAGATATGGTCTCTCTGTATCAGAGCTCCGAGTTCAGTTGAAGTATTCTCGACCATGCGAAGAAGAAGGCTCGCCATTCTGGCCATACGCAAGTATACAGCCGTGGTATACGCCAAAATGCAACGGGGTATATGCTCGACATTCCAGGGCTTCTGGCTATCGATATCGCAGATCTCAACTTCTGTATCTCATGTCAGTCCCGGCTTCTTCTTCAATGTGTATAAAAGCCAGCACGTACTATTGGTGTAGATGTAACGTAAACAGTGAGCGACTGTTTCAGGAGCGAAGCTTATGTTTACCATGACCGGTGACCCATCCTGAAGCTGTCAGTTCGCTTGATTACAGGCGGGCCGGAAGAGAAGACACTTACCAGGTTTGGTGGCGGCAGGTTATCACGGAACCAGCCTGACTGGGGTACCACAATGTTGCGATGGACTCGAAAGCTTAAGTTCCCTGACCGTACTACCACATCAGCACCGATCGGGCATCTCCAAAGACTAGTGGCGGTCAGTTGTTGGTTACAAAGAGAAAACAGAAAGGAGGCAGCTCACTTTGCAGTCGCTCGTGGCGCTGCAGCCTCAAATATATGACGAGACGAGGAAGACGTGATGGAGGAAGGAGAGTTTGATCCAGGTGCAAGAGGACCTGATGCTATATCATCTTTGAATCTCTTTTTAGTTGGTGAAAGAGAAGAAGCCCTCGAGATGTCAGCAGTAGGTGTCTTGACAGGCGACCATGGTACTTGGGGTTTGGGGAGAGGCGGATACGGGTCTGCGAGAGAATTGATCGGGACCTTTTTGGCCGGCGCCCATGGATTACTCTTGGGAGGTGAAGCAGGTCGAAGGAAGGTCGCCACATCTGTCTCTGGCTTACGCGACGGATTCAGAACTGGTACTGAGGTTTTGTTCCTGCGCCGCCCATCTATGGAGACATGCTCCATGGCGACTGGTGTTGCAATAAAAAGAAAGAAAAAGCCAGGACGTCTTAAGTCAAAGGATTATCGAGCGCTAACTGAGAGAGAGCTTCCTAGCTTAAAGCAGGTGAGTGCATGGAAAAGCGCACCAACCGTGCGAAGACAACACCACAAGGATGCACAATAACACTTTTGTGTGAGGTTCGAGTCGCACGGAATTTAGAATAGTATCGAAAGGAGGCACGGTAATATGAATCATAAAGAGTTTTCGTCTGGCTGTGAGGACCGCCAACAGCTGTCAGCCGTCTGTTGCTCAAGCACCCGTTTATTGTGATTCGTCCTCGAGCGGATACCTGCTGCACTGGCGTACTGTTTGCGCAGGAGAATACACGGCCACTCTTTTGTTTTAGGAAACTGCTCAATGCTTGTTTCACGACTGTTTTCTCTGCTGAGTGTCTTTTGATGTGAATGGTTAGATATGATATGGAGTTGGAAACTGGACCATCACTGAACTGAGTTGTAGGGCAAAGATACTCAATATTTGACTGGTTGCCTGGCCCTTTTATAAGAACATTATTGTTCTTTCGGGGTTGAAGGTAAGGGGTAATGCTATATCAAGATATCACTCGTTCTATTTTCAAGCGCAACAAGACAATAAAGAGATTTGCTTATATAGGAGAGCCTATATTGGAGCTAGGCTTTACCTAAAGATGGCTCGGTAACTTAGCTTATATGTCCTCTTTGGTTAGGGTATATATTACTTGAGTTACTTAGTAGTTTTTAGGTAACTCATCATCGGAGTATTTTCTAGGCGAGTGAGGTAGTTGACTGTTCCCAACCGAGTTGCGTGACTGCCCGAGTTCTCCCAATCCCCTCTGAAACTTGCAGCACTGCACAACTGCACTTGCCAACTTGCCGTTCGAACCCAGCGTTCCCAAACCCGCATATTACCTTGATTTTCACCATTTTACCTTTGGGCGCGGCAGTTTGTGTACCTATTGGTCTTCTCAACCACATCATTGCTTCTTCTCAGCCTGAACCTCAATGTTTGCGCCTTTGGGCGTCGGTGCATTCTTTCTATTTGGCGCATAATGCCAATCGACAGCCGCTCATTTGCTCTGACGCTTCTCTCCAAGAACAAACTACAATCATCGTCAGCACCAACCCAGTCACTGGGCTCCAAGATCTACGACGTGGTGATATCTCCATTCCAGAAGCTTCAGTCGCTCCTACCGAGAGTAGCTGGAACATTCGATGTAAACCTCACTTCTCAAAATGGTACGACTAGTATTCTCTTACAAAACATGATATATTAACTTAGTTGATAGGACGCCGGTTATTGTATCTCAAGGCTGAGATTGGCGAACCAAGCAAAGAGATTGATGCCACAAGCAGCGTGACCACCACATTTCACAAGTTCAAAGAACTTCCTGTTGAGTTGCGAACAGTGATCTGGAGATTGGCTTTTCGAAAGACAAGAATCTTTCGATTGGTTCCCATGTCGCAGTTTCTGAACATATGGTTACATTTCACCTTTTCCCACAAACCTCCAGCTTCGGCCCAAGTGGTGTGTCGCGAGTCTCGGGCATTGTTTCAAGCCGAAGCCTTGCAGTTATTCGGCCAGAACAACGGAGTATACAAAATTCTTTGGCTCTTGCCGTCCATAGACATTGTCTACTAGGATAGGCGTAGTATTTCCGCATGGCAAGTTCCTGGCAGTGACATACCAGATGCCCAGAATGTAGCAGTGGACTGGCCTGATGGAGTTGAAACCTTTGTGGGAGAGGTAATGGTAGATGTTTGGGAAATGTTTCCAGATTGTAAGAGGGATATGTTTGTCATGAGACACCTGCCTCTGCCTGATACGGATGTCAGATTTACCAAAGTCAAGGACGATGATAGCATGAACATCGAATACGATGATGACCTGTGTGAATGGGGACGAATCTGGCCACACCTCCGAGATTCATGGCCAACTGATCGTTGCCATGGTAAGCCAGAATTTGAGGCTGTGGAGGTTGTGCCCCTTCGCGATGGAATCGGTCACCCTTGAGATTTCGTCTGGACTTTTTGCAGGAATAACGAGGTGATACCATGAACACAAGTTTTCTTAGAGACGTAGGGAGTAAAAATGGTTCTCTTATGGTATAACCTTGTTGAGAGAGTTCGATTGTCTCAATTCATAGAATACTAAAATTTCTCTTGTTGACCTCACCTGGGTAACACAGATATCGTGGATGCAAGAGTTGCGTAGTGAGAATTGACGCAGGGCAATTGACATGCTTACAATAATGAAATCCGCGGATATTAGTGCCTCATTGGTCATTTGATGAACATGCCTGCCATTGAAAAGAATTCCACTTACAGTGTGTTCATCGACTTGAGCAAACACAAATCATAAAGGCAGAAATATCTCCATTATGTAGCTCGGATGATTCAGAGTTTGTCTCGGTCAAGAATAGAATCTGCTGTACGTTAAATTGACACAGTCCTGGAATGGTAGGTAGGTGTACTGACAGTCAAAGAGATGATAGAGAAGAATGACCAAACAACTGAAAATATGGACCAACACGAGCAGCTTAATAATGTAGGACTTAATTTTTCAAGATGAAATACCAACCCAGTTGCCCATTTCTCTGCCAAGCTTTGGGTGCTTGAGAAATTTCGAGAACGTCGAGTATTGAAGCACCTTTCTAACTGAGCCAATTTCAGGTGAAATCACTCCATCTGACTACAGGCGTTAAACTCCAAGTCCGGACCTACCCAACAGTAAATGACGGTCAATTTGTCAATTTCCTGGCTGGGCTTGCGAAAGTCGCAGCAATGAATAGCTATGAGGATTAGAGGTGAATGCTGTGTACTCGCCATCAGATGGTCAAACATCTCCAAGGTTAGAGGCCAGGAAATTAGGGTATATGATCATACCATAAAGTCACCGTTTCTTGTTGTAATGTTCAGGCAAACTTGCTATGAGGCCTTAGGCCTTATTGACTATCGACAATGTCCTCTTGGAGAGAACCTCAGATCCACCCAAGAAGATGTTGCTACGTTCTCTAGAAAAGTCTCTGTTATTTCATTTGAACACGACCAATTTAGACTCACTGCACCCCTCTTTCTAGATGAAGCTGATTCGTATATCTGTAAGCCGACGTACATTGGCCAATATCCATGAGAAAGCGATGTTCACTTCACGGTTGAACTTTCCAGTACTAGTAGCCTTGCAGAGTTCTGAAGCGCCCCGATTGCCACGTCTATAGTGTTGATAGACCAACACAGTCAAAAACAGTTGAAACATCTTGACTCTTTTGCAGCCTCAAGTTTGTGTATACCATCTGTTGGGGACTTAAAAAAGACCAACAATCTATTTCGTTCACGCTTTTCCACAATCTTTCAACGCAATATGTCCTGTGGTAGTTCGACAACCTCAACTCATGGCCTTAGAGCGGCCTATTATCCTATAAAACACATCACTTCTAATCCAATGCATCATCATGCGCCTCAAGTGCTCCGTAAAAAGTCTTGACAAGCTTGTTAACATTGATGGAGGATGGTAAAGTGCCATGAAGAAATTCACATACATTTTTGTATGACCCAAGCTCAGAATCCCAACATTTCTTCCAACAACCACGACGTCTTGGCTCAGCGAGCAGTAAGACATTCTCAGTCTTATCCGAAGCCCCATTTCAGGCTATTGAGATCTGCCCGAAGTAACTAAGACCGTCATAACCTATCTTCGGGGAGGGGGCTGGAAGCCAGGAGGTGGGGGACCGCCAGGGTTGAAGCCAGGAGGAGGGAACTGAGCGCCTCCAGGGAAACCAGTTGGAGGAGGAAAGTTTCCAGGGAAGCCAGGAGGAGGGGCTTGGAGACGGTTAGAAACCTTTCGAGGATATCGGGATCGCATAAACTCACCACCACGTCCTGGGAAACCAGGAGCACCAGGGAAACCGGGGAAACCAGGAGGAGCACCACCAACGCCAGCAGCAGGACCCTAATGGTTATTAGCAATCAATAGAGTATCTTTAGGGAAGAAGGAACACGTACAGCCAGGGAGGGAGGGGCAGCTCCTCGGCCAGCAGGACGAGCAACACCAGGGCCAGCGGCCAGGGCAGAAGGAATTCCACCAGGAGCACTCTTGCCTAGTCGAGCACTGGGATCGGTGGGAGGAGGCGATTCGACTGAGAGAGAGATTATGTGAGCGCCTCGAACGATTGTGAGGCCAAGAGTTCGCTTCTCCTCAGACTCGATAGTCTGGGTAGCTGAACCACTTGCGCCAGGGGCGGTGGGCTTGTTTTGCTTGCGCTTTACGCGTCGAAATTCTTCCGTGTCTGCAAGTACAAGGTTCATGTGCTAGATTCCAGTCAGCCTTAATCCAAACGATGATGACAGGAGAACATGTTGTACCTTATCAAAAGCAAGCATCTGACCAGTCATTGCCCTTCCATCATTAAGAGTAACCCGCATCCGCCAGTTGATCTGTTCCATCCAAGTCAGCTTGATCGAATCATCGAAGAGGTATGCTATTGAAATCGCATGCGTGTCTAGGGATACGTACGTAACCGGCCTGGGAAAGAGAACTGATTAGCATATGGACATCAAGCAGCTCGAGACGCGTGAGAGCAAGGCCGGAGACGTACCATCTTTCCTTGTTTGTTCGACATTTTGGCGGTGTTATGAGAGCGTGCTAGTGCAATTTCTCTGTAGTTCAAAAATTGATGTTAGACCGCGGTGTACTTGCGCGCGATCGTAACAACCTTCAATGCCTGGAGCTCTGAAGGTGAGTTATGAGGTCCAAAATCTGCGGAGCCTGATGCGGAAGGCTGAAAGGTACACCGACAAAGTACCGATTGACGCTAGGCTATTTTAGTCCAAGACCGACCCACTTCGCCCACCCGCTCGCTTAAGGGCAGAGAAACCCTCAGGAAATTTGCAGCTCACAAAATCTGAAAACTATTCCTGCAACCTTTGCGATCTTCGACAACTCCATCACCAGGTCGACTAATAACAGCAGCCATGGCTTCCGAGAAGGCAAACAACCCCATGCGGGAGCTGAAGATTCAGAAGCTCGTTCTGAACATCTCCGTCGGAGAGTCTGGTGACAGACTTACCCGTGCCGCCAAGGTGCTGGAGCAGCTTTCTGGTCAGACCCCCGTCTACAGTGAGTTTCCAATATTGAACATGGCGATGCAATTCCATCTGACTGGATTTCTCAAAGGCAAGGCCCGTTACACCGTCCGAACTTTCGGTATCCGACGTAACGAAAAGATTGCTGTCCATGTTACCGTCCGAGGTCCCAAGGTAAATTTAACAGCAATATTTGGAAATGGTTGAGGGCAAAGATGCTAACATCTACAAGGCCGAGGAGATTCTTGAGCGTGGTCTCAAGGTCAAGGAGTACGAGCTCCGCAAGCGCAACTTCTCCGAGACTGGCAACTTCGGCTTCGGTATCAGCGAGCACATCGATCTCGGTATCAAGTACGACCCCTCTATTGGTATCTACGGCATGGACTTCTACTGCTGCATGACCCGACCTGGTGAGCGCGTCACCCGCCGCCGCCGAACCAAGACTCGCATCGGTGCCAGCCACCGCATCAAGCGCGAGGAGACTGTCAAGTGGTTCAAGTCTCGCTTCGACGGCATTGTCCGATAATCGGTTGGAAAAATGGTTGTTTGAATTTACGGATGGTCACGGCGAACATTAAGGGGAAAACTCACATGGGACATGTATTTTCTGTTGCCTTTGCTGCATCAGCTTGACTTGAAATTTTCAGTCGAGCCACGGCCTGAGAGACCGACCGGCATCCTGCCGGCTTTCCGATATTCACTATGAATGTGACATATGCCATCAATCGTCAGATCATTGGTACTTTGTCTAATTGGCCTCTCGTCTGTTTGCGTCTACGTGAGACGTTATAAACATGTCCTTTGGGGACTTTGATGCATCATTCCTTGCATGATTTTATTTTCCCCTTGGGGGGCAGTGCTATCATACCAATATGTGATTGTGTGGTTCTGAATGACTTGCAGTGATGTAGTAGGCTTATAGATTTGTAGCTGCCTGTCAATTTTGTGCTCACCCTGACTGGCAGTCACACAGAGCTCTGATGCTTCCTCTGCTGACGTCGTCTGATGCCAGTATTTGCTTAGCTGCATCAGTGATCCAAGTTGGGTTGACAATGTCAACTCTGCTTCTGGGATTCATGACTCTGCTAATCTTTTTCAAGTCATCACCCGCCCACAGCAGGTGGACAGGCAACTGCATCCTACAATTTGGCTGCAAGTCACCGGCTCTCAGTTTGCAAGACTATTCTATTTCTTACATTTAACAGATCGATATCATGGCCATTGCCCAAGTTATTATAACGGATTGATTTATTGCTATTGGTCCCATGCTTATATCCATGGTGATTCTGCACTGGTGCTCATATAAGCTAGACTCTTGTCATCCTTCTGAACACGCAATAAGTAAATCTTAATTGCCAATGGTCAAGAACTTAGGGAGTTGAGATTACGTATCTGTAGAAAATAGATGAAAGAGGCCAATGAATATTTCATGGGTCAATTGTCCTATTGCGGATGCACCCCAGATTAACGGCATCTGATATCTCGGAGCACACGAAACATCCATCCACAAGAATAATGGAAGGCTTCAATGGCTAGGCAGACTTGAGGCGAAAAGTCTTCAGCGCAAGGCTACGAGAGAAAAGCGTTCTCCGATTATCAGACACCAGAGCTTGCCTAATCAATTACGGGCAATAGATTGGCTCGAATCGTTGACATAGCCTTGATTCTCCAGCGCTTGTGTATTTCATTTTTGCTGCTCCGTAGCCGGGTCAGCTTGAGGCCCCACAGCGAAAACCACAGCTTGCTAGATCCAAGCTTGGGGAGGTCAGAAATCTTCAGTTATTGACCATAAGTGACAAAAATACTTAGGTAAAGCTTGAGATAATTTAGGACAGATTTAGCAGACCATTTGACTAGTTTATTTCAGCATCCTAGTTCAAGGTCCTATGACTTTTTGCTCCGTAAGGGCCAAGCTCCACGAAGCGTCTTGGTCTTGATCACTGTCCGGAACTTTTTGCAACCACATTTCTCAGGCACTAACTAATGGCACTTACCCGGGTAATACCGATCATTCGGCGGTACGGGAGTTGGTTGAGACGTAATAAGTCGACTAGTGAGTACAACGGAAGTTATTGGAGATCTAGAGATCTAAGATCGGATCAATTGATGAGCCAGAAAGTGATATAATAGCAATTGGCATTCTCAAATCTATTCAAGACTGTCATCAATCTCATAGATTCTGTCGGACGTCAGCTCGGTGGGCGAAATGGAGCTCCGAAATTCAAGCGGGTAGAAAAACAAGCTAGGAAATTGTTAAGGCTGCTTCGGAATATCCAGGCAAAACCGCGCACTGGATTTTGATTGGGCCATCGGAGGAGCTGAACCCCACTCTATCCCTCAGACAGACTCTGCTCTCCATCACCATCCTCCTCAAAAAACTCCATTTGCTCTCCTGTAAAGGCAGCACCGCACTCCCCAATCTCCCCTCCTCCCAATTGCACCCGGCTGCAATTGCTCTCCTTTCATTCTCCAAACCTCCCGTATACCTCTAATATGTTCCGGAACGCCCTTCGACAGTCGACGCGCGCCGTCGGCGCCGTCTCTGCTGCTGGCAGGGTCGCCGCGGTAAGTCAAAACGTGCTCTCCCGAGCCCCCGAATCGACAATGCCATCGACCAGCACCCCCAAATATCGTGCATCCATCGACAACCCATCGAAAGAGCTCAATTGAGCAGTTGGATTTTGCTTTTCAGTCTTGCATGAGCTTTTTTGAGCTATTTGGGGCCGCTGTCCGGTCGAGGACTTTTTCGGGCTTCGGCTAACTTGTTTTTCACCTCCAGGTCCGAAATGCCGCACCCGCCTCCATTAACGCTGCCCGATTCTACGCCTCCGACGCCAAGGCCACGCCTACTGAGGTCTCTTCCATCCTCGAGCAGCGAATTCGTGGTGTCCAGGAGGAGTCCGGTCTCGCTGAGACTGGCCGTGTCCTCTCCGTCGGGTATGTGGATCTTTACTGGGAACGACCGGAGCAAGGCGCAGGCGGTGCATGATGATTTCACCAACAACACCACACTGCCAACGGCCCGGGCGTCCAGGAAGGACTCAATTGAGGTGAAATCAGTACTAATATTAAACTTACAGTGATGGTATCGCCCGTGTCCACGGCATGGCCAACGTTCAGGCTGAGGAGCTTGTCGAGTACGTACTGAGCAAAATATGGAGCAACTCCGTCATGCATCATATAGCTAATAATGTGACAGGTTCGCCTCCGGTGTCAAGGGAATGTGCATGAACCTCGAGGCCGGCCAGGTCGGTGTTGTGTTGTTCGGTTCTGATCGTCTCGTCAAGGAGGGTGAGACTGTCAAGCGTACCGGCGAGATTGTAAACATGTCTTGAATATCCTTGACTATTGAGTTTAAAACTAACATATCACTAGGTTGATGTCCCTGTCGGCCCTGAGATGCTTGGCCGTGTTGTCGATGCTCTCGGCAACCCCATTGATGGCAAGGGTCCTATCAACACCAAGGAGAAGCGTCGTGCTCAGCTCAAGGCTCCCGGTATCCTGCCCCGAAAGTCCGTCAACGAGCCCGTCCAGACTGGTCTTAAGTCCATCGACGCCATGGTTCCCATCGGCCGAGGTCAGCGTGAGTTGATCATTGGTGACCGTCAGACCGGTAAGACTGCAGTTGGTCTTGACACCATCCTCAACCAGAAGCGATGGAACGATGGTCAGGATGAGAAGAAGAAGCTCTACTGTATCTACGTCGCCGTCGGTCAGAAGCGATCCACCGTCGCTCAGCTTGTCAAGACTCTCGAGGAGAACGACGCCATGAAGTACTCCATTGTCGTCGCTGCCACTGCCTCCGAGGCCGCTCCTCTTCAGTACCTTGCTCCTTTCACTGGTGCCTCCATTGGTAAGTTTTTGACTCCTTCCCTCCGTGTCACACAATATTTTCCAGTCGTACATCCACATGCTCCCATCAAGTTTCCAACCACTACACCCACGCATTCGCAATTGATTCAACACCGACCCAATTGACTTATTTTCTTCCGCTTATTGAGCATCATTACTAACTGACCCCAAAAGGCGAGTGGTTCCGTGACAATGGAAAGCACTCTCTCGTCATCTACGACGATCTTTCCAAGCAGGCTGTTGCCTACCGACAGATGTCTCTGCTTCTTCGACGTCCCCCTGGACGTGAGGCTTACCCCGGTGACGTTTTCTACCTCCACTCTCGTCTGCTCGAGCGTGCCGCCAAGATGAACGACAAGCTCGGTGGTGGTTCCATGACTGCTCTTCCCATCATTGAGACCCAGGGTGGTGATGTCTCTGCCTACATTCCCACCAACGTTATTTCCATCACTGATGGTCAGATCTTCCTGGAGGCTGAGCTGTTCTACAAGGGTATCCGACCTGCCATCAACGTCGGTCTCTCCGTCTCTCGTGTCGGTTCCGCTGCCCAGGTCAAGGCCATGAAGCAGGTTGCTGGTTCTCTGAAGCTTTTCTTGGCCCAGTACCGTGAAGTCGCTGCCTTCGCTCAGTTCGGTTCCGATTTGGATGCCGCTACCAAGCAGACCCTCAACCGTGGTGAGCGTGTAAGTTGAATATCTTGATTCTCTGGTGACACATAAAGATACTAATCATTCTCCAGCTTACTGAGCTTTTAAAACAAAAGCAGTATAACCCCTTCCCTGTTAACCACATGGTTCCTCTCATCTTTGCCGGTGTCAACGGATATCTTGACTCTGTCCCCGTCAACAAGATTCTCCAGTGGGAATCTGACTTCCTGGCTCATCTCCAGACCAACGAGTCTGAGCTCCTTGCCACTATTGACAAGGAGGGTTCTATCTCTAAGGACACCGAGGCCAAGCTCCGTGACATCACCCAGACCTTCGTCAAGAGCTTCCTCGGTTAAATATAATCAAAAGCAACTTGCGCGGAGAATAACAGGGGCCTTTGGGGATGTCACTGTCTATACCGAATATTTGTTGTCGTTTTTCTCTCTCGGGCGGAGGGATCATGTCGAGGGGTCACGCCTGGATGGAGCGACGGGAATGAGTTGAGGGAGATTCGCCCGTCGTATTGCCACTTGTAAAATAGAGCACATAACTCAATGAATGCCCTCGATTCCTTTTGTTCTTGAATTTCCTAAAGTTAATACTGCACTGCTCAGTTCCGTCTTGAGTGTGTGAAACAGTGACCCTCGTAACCAAGTGATTAGGATATTTTATTTAATTTATGACTTAACGTTAGGTAAGATACTCTATCCTTTGGCCGAGATTACTGATAGATTTTAAAACTTTAGGTAATTTTGAAAGATTATCCTAAGATTGGTTCCATCTCTCTTTTCGGTAGCTCTAGGGGCAGAGCAGCTGAGACCAGTTCTCCGTTGTGCTTGTTGACTAGCTACTAAGTCGGAAAGCTATTGAAGTGATTGTTTGCGCCAGCGCTGGCCTCATCTTTCACTCAAATCTTTTCCACAGCAATGCTATTCGAAATAATAAGTGTTCGGTTTTTGCGCTCTGCTACAATGCATAATAAATCCCCTTAATTCCTTTTTGTTCTTAACTTTCTAATGTTTATAGTGCACTTCTTAATTCTATCTTATATCTAATTACTACTACCTGTCTAACTCGTGTACATTTAGTTCATATTCTTATAAGATTGTTAATTCAAGGTCCAATATTCCAATTACTATAACCTTAAGAATAATAATAATTCTAAAGATAAATTAAAACTACTTCCTCTTATAAGTGTATTTATCTTTATTGGAGACATTCTAACATGCAACAGGCTCCTGTCTTTTTACGAGAAGGTTGAACTCCCATCACAGGCCACCGTTGAGTCTATAAACTCTACATGCAGCGCAACAACAACAGCAATTCCAAGGTTCAAAGACTTAAATAACAGAATTCGATTCAAGATTTGAGGGTACTCTTTGCAAAACGAGTCGGAGATCCCTTACCCAACTCGATATCACTATGCTCGCGGCTTGCAAGAAACGAGCTTCGACCACAAAACAACTGCCATGTGTCAAGCTTGCCGAGAAGCTCGTCAAGTATCCGAGAGCAATGGAAATTTCATTTTAGGCCAACTGATTAGCCCAAAGAAACCTCTCTCGCTGGATTACTGCAGAAATATCCTCTGCTTTCCAGCCACAGAATTCGGTTTTACGAGCGGCACTTTTTGCAGCGTCTCGAATAAGGCTCGCCGTGTTGCAGTGGACCAGAGGGCCGGATGCATTAACTGGGCGGGACTGCATCAAGCAATCTTCAAGCTATTCCCCGAGTGCCAGACGATCTATCTACCAACTTGTTCGTCTTCACAAGGTACTCAAGGGTGACCTGGGATTCTTCAATATCCCCGACAACGAACATTTCCACGAGGTTTGCAAACATGGGGTGTATATAAGGGGCAGCTCATCCAGGCCTGGGAGGGGATAAAACTTCAGACTGGAATTCAATAGTTGAAACTTCCAATGTTTCGAGCGGTGGAGCCTATTAACGTACGAAAGAAAGAACTTGAGAGATTTCAACTTGGATAAACTACGATAGACAAACAGTCTTCATATGTAGGCCGAGGGTCAGGGATCCAAACGACCATGCCACAGCAAAAGCCAAAAGGTCCTTTTTCATTAATAGTCTTTAAATTATTATATGATCTTGGCTTCTATTATCTGCTTGATCTCATTACTGTTCATTTACTGGGTGATGAATATTACTTTTCAGTCTATTATTATGAAATTTCGAGCAGTAATCTTCTGCTGTCCACCTCAATCTCTGGTAACTAGCCCATTATCCTTAACCCTTTTCATCTGGTGCCTTGTCCTTTCCTTTTGTCGCAGAAATTTATTCATCAGAGGCTACAAATGAATTGCTCGTCATCCACACACACACTCTCTCTCTACTTCCCCCAAAAGGGCTCTCATTCATTTAAGCTGAAGCTGTCTCGAGGCAGTTCGTGACCCTCTAACAAGAGATGAACTATTGCTACGATAGCACCTCCTGAGATGTCGATTTTATTGTATTCTACTCTCCCGCCAGGAATTTATAAAGTCACAGTATCGCACTCAAATGGTATTAAAATCATTTACAACCCGCCAAGTATGCTATGGGGCTCGTAAACTATCCCATCGACACGACATCTTCATTTCGGGCGACAACAACACAATACAAAAGATGCTTTGGTTCGGAGTATACAATGATATCATCTACCGCCAGATCGAGTTTATACGTATGGCGACGCATCATGGGCCAAGGACGCTTGTCCCCAGGTTCCAAGTGTTGCTTGTCAAGTGGCAGTATACTGGCGTCGTGGCGACACCTCAAAAGGGCTTCTCAAACATTTCGTTGCAAGATACCCACTCTGACACACACTATTCTTGGTTCTAAGTCACTGGGAGGAGCCACCTGGCGACGTTACCGTCTTCACTATTCCATGAAATGAATTCTTGTGGTGGGATCTGAACAAGGGGCAGGAGACTTGGGGTGAGATGAAAAATGATAAGATGAAATCATGGCAAGATGAAAGGTTGCTCAAAAAACTCCGTATTAGAAGCTACAGAATTTAGAATACCTTATGCAAAGAAAGTCAGTTGAGTCAAGGGCCTAAATAGAAGTGTTTTTTCGGGAAAGTTCAAAAAGGCTTCTTTGCCATGTCCTCGATAACCTTTCCGATGATATCGGGTTCCTGATTTCTCATGTCTAGTCCTTGAATGACAAAAATTGCCAATTTCGAAGGAAATTTATCTTGTAGGTGGCGTGATTATCTTTTTCATGGTTGGCCGGCTCATGCTTGAAAGGTAGTTCTATCTACACCCTTGACCCTTCCCACGTTTGGACATGTTGGTAGTGCTCCGACAATCATTCCAAAGGAAAATCCTTCCTAAGCCGGAGTTGTTTGGGAGAACCTATTTGTTGCATGCCATCCTCTGCAGTATAATCACTGGTCGACCAATTCTGAAAATTCCACACCAATGGCTCTAAACCTCTGGCTTGCCCGTTGGTGTGCGTATATATCTCGAACGGTTGAAGCCAGGATGGGGAGACAAACAAGTCATAGTATTTGCATCAGATAAGTTGTAGGCTGATTTTCATCTCAGGCAAGCATGGAAACCGTCAATTACATAATATTTTGCTTGTGTTTATTCTTCTTGGATAAAACGACTTTCAGCTTCATATTTTATATATTTTTTTATCTAGCTTTTAACCATACAGGATAGCCTCTACCTTCTAAAAAGGAACTGGCGTATCCTCGGGAACCTTTTACCGTCCGGGTAGCGAAAGAGGAATGTCCGAGGCCGACCGAGCTGCTCTCAATAAAGCTCTAACCCGCGAGA
>JACYFE010010815.1:0-15464 GCA_014764975.2 Fusarium sp. DS 682
CGTGGCCTTATCCGCACAGCCGGCTGTGCGAATTCACGTGACTCTAAACGCACAGCCGGCTGTGCGGGTATGAGTGCCCGGGAACTTGGTGTGGTTATATCAGCGAACCCATCCAGCCAATCAGAAGACTTCGGTCTCGTTCCGGAAGAAGACTTCGGAGCACCGGTTGAAGTTAATCCTTTCGATGTGTGCAGTGAGTCTGATCACGTGGTCTCAGTCGGGATTGAATCACGCTCAACACCAAGTCTTGCACCAATTCAGTAAATATGTACTCTTGATATAACCTCACTTCAACCCAAAAATTAAGTTCATCACCCGGTATTTAAAAATAAGGAATGACAGCATTTCATTAAATTTACACATAGATACTATTGCTTCTAGCTTCCTAATTCTCAGTATCACTATAACAGAGGAGCTTATATCTATAAGCATATGGCCGAAAGCCCTATCCTGCCTGATTGTGTCTATGGGAATGAAATGATTCAATAAGTTATCCGCTTCAAGTTTGGACAAATGGTGGAACATCAATGGGGAAAGATCTTCACATCGATCGATCGATCGGGTTGGAACGCGAGGAGGGGTAAAGGGGCAACAATCAATACGTATTGGCTTAACGCCACCCAATTCCATCTTTTCGTATCTGGCCCGTCTCCAAACATAGCTCAGCCTACCCATGTACAGTACTGATGCCTAAGATACCCCTACCTGATTTCCGTACTCACACGGAGGCTGAGGGTGATGCTGGGTTTGGTCTTGAAGCTAACCAAATCGAGCAATGGGGCTCAATTGAACCAATCAGAGTACCCGAAGCCGGATATAACCTGACTTTTGAACTCTTGGAGTATTAACATATAAAAACTGTAGCTAAGTTGCTAAGACTAGTAGTTACCTAGAAACATCTGGTATTCATAATGTAGCCAGGCTTGATTCAAGTAAATTGTAAACAATGTTAACTTTACTTTAAGTTCTCCTTTTTCTCAAGCTGGGAAATTACTATGGTGGTACCACTTCCTACGGTCAATGTGATATATTATAAACCGGAAAGCCCGACATCCAACAACCAACAACCAACAAATAACTAGGCCATAAGGACAGATTTCAGCTCATCAGACTGCATATCCCATGCATTATCTCAGCATAAAAGTAAATATCTTAACATGAGCACCATTTTGAGTACAATAATACTGCGACATACAATTAACCATTCACTCAACATTGACAAATTTGCCATTTCCAGCAACCTCTATGTCTGTTCTATTTTTTCCGGCTTCACAGCTCGTTAGCGGTGATATCAATAACACAGGAAACACTTCTCTCCTCTACCCCAACCTGCTCCAGACCTGCAGGCTGCATCCATGGATGCCGTACCATACCGGACCGGACCAACTCACGAAATTCGATAGCCCCCGTGGATGCAAGCCACATAACTCAGTTGACCAATAACATTACCGTGTTTATCCAGAAACTTGCAACAACTTGCAACAATTTGCAACAATTTGCAATAAGGCTGAGTGCACGGATAGCTCGCCTATACATCTCTCTGAATGGAGGAGAGGTTGGTTAGGATGCTCCACAACCCCCTTGGAAGCTGTTGAGTAAAAGGCGGTGTTTAGCAAGATGTCAAATCTTTATTTTATTATTACAGCAATTGCTATTGCTTAGTGCTACTGAATTTTGTGAGTTGATATGGTAGTGAGTTGATCAAGTCTCGCGCACCTTCGATCTCTGTGGTGTTTCCACAGAAGAGACCTGGGCGAGTCACACTGAAGTGTGTTATGACGGTGTTTCTCTTGGGTGCGGGGTGTAAAGGAGAGACAGGGTCTTTTCTTTTTGCTTTTTTGTGTTAGCTTGATATGCCTACCCATGGAACTGGGTGGCGCTTATGGGTTCATCCAGCCATCCCTCCCTGCTCATTTGGCCAATGATGCTGTTTACCAAAAATGTTGGAGTTTTATTTGCCATCGAACCAATCGGCCTGTTGGAAGCAGGGAAGTTTGTTTGTACGATAAAGTTTGCGGGTTCAATCAGCAGCTTATTTGAACAGCAATGAAGGATTAGGGGACCAATGTAGGCCATACCCCCTCCCCCTGCAGAGGTGAACGAGACTGCCTAAACGCCTTGTGCCCGGAAGCCCATGTGGCGGCCGCAGATGGTAGTCTTCTAGAAGCGGCGTTGCTGAGATTTCGGCTATTGAGCTTTAGTGTGACATGACTTCTTTGTTGTGATAACCTCCTGTGTCATAGTTCACTCTAGTTCGACACATTATCTTTCAAAAATATGTCTGCGCTCAACCCTCAGCTGACGTTGTTTCTATTAGGGGACAGCTTTTCATGATGCATCACATAAGTTACCCCTGTTCTTGGGTATTTCTAATACTGAAAGCTCCGTATCCCTCCGTACGTTAGCTGTGAAATTCACCATAATTACTCGATCCTTTCCCACGTTCTCTCTCTTATCATCTTGCACTACAACCCTCACACATCTACACATTTCCTGCTCTCAAGTTTTCTATTGTATTAGAAACTTTAAAGACAAAAATCATTTCTCACTCCCCATTACCAGACTTCGACAGTTATTACGATGGCGATTGCACACTACGACCAAATCCTGCTTCAAAACATCGTCGGCATCCTTAGCCAAGCCTCCCTCTTCCAATGCTTCCGGTGCAACCTCACAAGCATTTCTGGCAACACGTCTTGCCATGAATGCGGGTCCCCGCTTCCATTTTCTGTTCCGCAAGCACAGGTAAAGTTTCAATCTCTAGTATCATATATATATATCTTACTGATTATCTCCCAGCGGGCCTGCGCACAGGCTTTGCGCGACACTGCGTTGCTACATGTGCAGCAGCATAACCTCTCGCCAGGAGATATTCTCGAACGAGCCATTCCGGGATTTCATGCTCAGAACAACCCGAGCGCCGAATGGATTATTCGGAATTTCAGTCCGGCAAACCTCCTCGACTATTAAGCTGCGAACATATACTATGGTTTTCTGCTTAATAGGTGATCTATCAAGGTGGAAGAAGGCGCATATGTTCTACTCTTTCATTTGAGCGTTTCTTTTGTACTAGGTCGCCGGTACGCATACGCAGCACTGGTTTTACTGGGTCGAGATACTTCTTTTATTTTGGGTCATCGGAATGCATAGCGATAGCGCGCATACACTGTCTTTATGGGTTGGCATATCTCTTTTTCATTGAGTCATCGGGTTTATCATAGAGGTCATAAAAGCAAACACAAAATGGAGTTTTCCTTTCTTTCCCCCAACATCAATAGACATCTCATACTCTTCGTGACTGTTCCACTGCTAGCTCGCCAATGTTCATTGTTCATAATGAGCGTCTTCTATTCATTAGACAACTGTGTTCCAAGCTCAAAGCTGTTTGTGACCATGATTCACTGTCGCTGGAACTGCGCAAACGGCTTTGACGTTGGTTCTGCCACTGCCAGAGTCCTTCTTCATATCAATCCTCCTACTAACTCATTCCAACTTCTCTCAAGTCTTCTCATCTCATCTACCGTACCTATCGCAAGCACTCTCAACTTGATACCTGAAGCAACAACCGATCGCAAACACCAACATATCTCACCTTCTACTGCTCTTCTGCTATCCTCTCCGTAACAGGCATACTCACCTCTCGACAACTCGCCATCATGTCGTCTCCCAATCGCACTTCTCTAGACGGCGCCTCGGTCGCAAACACTTGTGATAACACATTGTCTGCCGACGCCTCCCCTACTATTGCCGCTCCCACCAACGACCCTGAGACCACCAGCCTAACACCGGTCCCGGTCAGCCCTTCGCGCCTGGAGCGTTTGCCCCAGGAGATTCTCCTGCGGATCAACAAACTTCTGATTTTCCGAGCCGCCTCTCGCTTTGCAAGAGCATCAAAGTTTCTGAATGGAATACTCAACAAAGAGCTTTATAAGTTAGCCGGCCATTACGATCACTGGTATCCACTATACGTCGCAGCGGCGACAGGTGACGTTGGACTCTTTGAGCGCTGTCTGGAGTTCGGAGCAGAAATCGATTGTCACTGGCCGTTGAATTCAACCCTGACCTTTGGCCACGGTCAAAGACTCTTCCTCACAATGGGATGGAGACCCCTTCGCCAAGCGATATCCTCCCGCCAAGTCGACGCGGTCAACTGGCTCCTTGCAAACGGTTCCGACCCTGATGAGACGTTCGGCGAAGCGGTCTTGATGAGTCTACGACAACCGCCGCTTGAGTACGCATTTACCCGTGGTTATGGTTGCTTGGAGAATATGAACAGCAGTCGAACCATTATTTTCGCGCTTCTCGATGCTGGGGCGGAGCTGGACTATATAGAACCAGGACCAGCAGACGAGATCCAAGCGATGCGAGACGACGCGGCCTATATGAGCTTGTATTGGTTGATCTAGGCGCTGAACTTGGCCTCGACTTGCAGTTTAAATTGTCTTTCAGCATATTACGTTTCCTTTGACACTGGCTGGTTCGACGAAGACACAGTACATTGTGCGCTTGAAGACAAAGTTGCTCTCGAACCGAAGAAGTTATCACAGTGTTAGAGGTCTTTATTATGAACCCAGCGACCGATGGGTGCATGCATCATGAACCCAATGCTCCGAGCTAACCAGTTGAGGAAGGGAAAAACCAGGTCTAATAGCTTGTGATTGGCCTAGGTGTGAGGAGAAATCGTGGAACGAAAACAAATCCCACTTCTTTGCAGCCCATGATTGGCCCAAATCCACTCCAGTAGCCAAACAGCCCTGTAACCCGCCCATTACAGTAGGCTGTCCCCTACAAGCAACTAAAACCTTGTGGATGTGGACGGACCTCAGCCGGACCATGCTCCGCATTGTGCATCAAAAGCGGGTCGGAGAAACGATCAGCCGGACCATGCCCTTAGCCTGCAGAGGAATTTGCAAAATAACGGCTCCCTCTCTAAGGGTTGGGACATGCGGGATTCGAACCCACGACCTTCGGCTCGGGGTTTAGCCGGGAGGTTATGCCTAGTGATCGCCAAGCCACCAGTCCCGAAGAAGTTATCTTGAGCTGAGTGACTGTCCGTTTGAGTGCGCCTACCGCATGGAAAGTTCTCTTTGTCTGCGCAGGTTTCCAGAGTCGAGCGCAAATGTGAAGTCCGCTCAGTCCAAATACACCGAGTTTTCCACTCAAAATTTTGATATAATCATCGACACAGTCGGGAGACAAGTCCTCTCTCACACATGGAACCTCGTGACCAACACTCTTATATCCGCGACTCTGGCAGTTTTAGCTTTGTCAGTACTCATCCCGTGGATAAATAACACGTAAAAGCTTTTCTCTTCAGTGTTGAACCTCCGGAGGAACACCTTGGGAAGTTGGTGGTTTGACTGGATGATGAACAGACGCTTGACCATCGGATGGTAAGGGGGGCGTACGAGACAGCTAAAGAAAGGATGGAGAAGAGGGGAAAAGTTGTTCTTGTGTTTTATGTAAGCGAGATCGATGGATGAATGATTGGGAGGTTGTGAAGCTAGTGTTGTTTGAGTCTGTTTGATGAACTCTATTGTGATCAGGCAACGTCTCGGTCAATTCTCCTAATGCGTGATCTTTTATAACGGCACCTTGAATAATGTTTTCTTTATTTAGGGAAGGATTTCAAATTGATCTGGAAGAAGTTACATGGCTTTCTCCTCTGAATAAAGAACATCATGGGTCGACAACAACCTCGAATGCGAAGATGACTCCAGCAACCCGACAAACGGCCACATCACGTTATGCTAAATGACATTATGACGGTGACGATTATCACGTTGGGATAAGAGGTCTAGCCTCAATTGGAAGGTCATGTGGGTGATGATGATGATTGACAAAAGGGGACGGAATTCCAGTAGGATCTTAGCTTCTTCATGCTTTTTCACACTCAATTTTACACTTTTTTGGCCCTTGTCTGATATTATTGAACTGATCATTTAATTCTCTATTTATTGAAGAAATCCCTGTCTCAATTGGACCTTATTTGCTGATAGAAATCAGGTTGCAGTTGGGAGTATTCTGAATTGCTGTCTTGCTCAGTCTTCTTTTGTTGTTGTTCTCTTCACATTCAAAACATATCTTAAAAATAATAGCTCCTAGAGTTGATGCTATAAATCTTAAGAGCCTTTCAGGCCTGCTCATGCCAGCGTTCTGCTGTCTTGATCCACCGCTTCGTCAATTGAGTGCCCATCAGCAACTTCAAAACACGACATCTACCATCCAACTTTCGCCCTCATACCAGAGCTGAGGTGCTTTTAAAGTGGCTACATCTCTCATTAAAATCAGTATAGCCAGTAGTACAAGCCCATCGCAATGGCACTGCACGAGTTCGAATGCGGTCTCAGCATCCATCCTCCTCTCCCCCAACACTCTCCAACCAAGCCCTATACTCCCTCTTTCTTGACCTTCTCACAGTAAAATCCTCCTCAAAAACACACCCATCCCCTCCCATCCCCTCCCAAAAGTTCCTCATAACTGACGCCGACTCCGCCTCCTACTACTTCACATTCCCCAAGTACCCCCAAATCCCCGCCAACCCTGAACACGGCAACTACTTCCTCATTTTCCGAGTCGGCTTCATAAACGGTGGTTTAGCCCGAGAAGAAGCTGTTGCTGACGTTCTGGAATTGTTCGTTGTTCCGAAGGGGTGTTTTGGAGAGAGGGTCAAGTATTGGAACGGGATGCATGGGACGAGATGTAATAAGCAGTGGGGGTATTATACGCTGGGTAATGTGGAGGAGGCGGCTGAGGCGGAGGTTTTGTAGGGATATTATTGTAAAGAAGATGGTGATGGAGACTGTGATGGAAGAGAACGTAGTTCTGTGAGCTGGAGTTCTGGCTTTGCTTGCTAGGGAGGTTTCCTGTATTGAATACACGAGGACTACATCTTGGTCACTTGCGCCCGTACACTCTCATGTTTAACTACATCTTGTATGAAGATGGCAATTTGCTGCCGGTCCTGAACAATGCGAGAACAGGCCATCGGCTGCTCTGTAGTTTGTGAGAGCAACGACATGTACAACCTCATTCGTACATGTACAGAAGGCCGATCTGCTGAATAAACAGGATATTTCACCCATGCTTGGGACCAAATTGACCATGGTGGTTCAAATTCATCATCTACGAGCAACTGCAACACTTCTCCGACAGCTCTTGGTGCTGTAGTACATCACTAGCAGTCTTCAAGAACTCTCTTCCATCTCAACAACAGCAGACAAAAATCGTATCAAAACTCAATCAACGTATTACCAAATGCCTTCTCAACTCATACTAAAGCTCATTTTTACTCAGCGACAACTGTGGGCTTCTGTGCTGTAGCATGGTTCCTCAGGTTGGGCCGCACGAGACTCAATTGCACAAAATGGCTAATGGACGGACACCATCGGGCTCAACTTTTATAGGCCAAAATCTCTCGTAATAGGCACCTTTGCAATGCTCAACATTCCTCGATCACCAGCTACCATCTATCTCTAAGGAAACTAGCGCGTGAGAGGTTGTCCAGAGGACTTCAGCTGCTTGCTCGGGACGGATTTGAACTGGTAGTCCAGATCTCTTCATACAAGGCCTAGCTGTGGCTCGAAAATATGATAGAGCCAGTCTTGGCTGGGCAGATCAAAATCTCAGCCGAATTGATGGCTCCCTGGGGATGCTGGTCGGTAGCATTGAGGTGTCAGCATACTACCTACCAGCCTACATACGTCAAAGTCCATTCTGCCTTTATTGCTCGGGTCTAAGGATTTAACCGCTTCTTTTCTGATCTTATTCCGTCATCTGACTCATTTACTTGTGATGACTCTAAGTTGTGGTTTGTCTGACAATTGAAGCGTGTTGGCTGGCAGAGAGTGAATTGGGTCTACTGGGGAGCACGTCTAGTACTTCCCTATCCTTCTATCGCATTAATTTTCACTCTAGAATCACTAAAACTGGCTTATCTTGCAGGCTTTCACGCCTGGTATGTCGCAACTTGGTTGTGGCGATTGTGTCTGCAAAGTTGCAGGCGTGAGATGGTCTTTGTTTGCGCAACAGGCAATCACCGCAACAGCGAAACTCCCCATAACCTTTAAGAAATTGCCAATAGATGTCCCTCAATATAAGATTTTGAATTTATGTCTCTTTCTTTGTATCGTCGTGTGTGTATACTCAGCAAATAACCCCGGAATTTGGTTCACGCATTTCGCGATAGCTTCATTTACATTCGTTCATCATTCCGAACAGAAAGTTGCAGACAAACAACGCCAGGGAAAGTATGCGCATTTAAATGATATACAAACGGAATATCCTGAATTAAAATGTAGCCTGTTCATGAACAGAGGTCTCTGTCAAATTTGTGTTCAACCTGTGAAGATGTGAAAGCTTGTTCACGATCCTTAATTTATGGAACATCTCCAGAGGCAAGATTACAGCTTAAAATGTCGCGGGGCTTACGATTTGATCTCTTTTCTTGTTCAAGTTTTGGACTGAGAACGAACTGTAAGCAAACGTTTGAGCGAACAGTTGCGCGACTGCCAGTCCCAAACCCCCGTCGGGCAGGAATCACTGCTGCTCATTCACTTATCACAAAGCCTCAACCTCTCCCCATCGCAATTTCTGCATCGCAACATCTTTCACCTCTTCACTCTCAATAGCGTCTTCGCCATGTCTTTCGACTGCGGCTTCGACATCTTCCCTCCCCTCTCCCCAACACCCGAGAACAAAAGGCGTTACGGCGAATTCCTCCACGACATAACAACCATCTTCAAAACGACCTCTGAATCCCGCACCCTCGTCCTCCCCAACGACATCGACCGCCCCAAATTCCTCAACAAAAACTTCATCCACTTCGTCTTTACCTACAACCCACGTATCCCAGCCGACCCGCACAACTGCGACCTATTCCTCAGCCTGCGCTCATCAAGCGTCTTCCAAGCTAGTATCCTAGACCACATGAACGAGCTAGCATGCATCGCGCGACACCACTTTGGAAGCCGTGTGCACTTTTGGGTCAATCAGAGTGATATCTACAGTCGGGAGGAACTCACCCGGGCGGAGGATCAGGTCGTCAAGAGAAACAATGCGAAGGATGGCTCGGACTTGAACAAATTGTTGGAGTAGTCAGATTAGCGCGCTTATCAGCTTATTCCGACATATCCGATTGACGCTACAGGAGGTTTATACGCCCGCATCTGCCGATATTGTGCGGCAGTCAGAGGTTGGAGCGTATATGATGGGGCTGACGTTGGAGCACTATTGGGAACCAAGGAATGGGAATAAGCACGAGTGTATTATTATATCGCAAGGCAAAGCGTCAAATCAGTTCATTCTGATACAGGGATATCTCCAGCCAGTATCAATCGCAAAAGACAAGTCCAACCATGCTCCCATTCGTCCAAATCTCTAGCAAAAATTCACGGTGTCATGTCTTGGTCAATTTAGAGCAGAGCTACTAGGGACGCATTAGCTTTGTTTGTTCTGTTTAGTGATTATCTTGCTGACCTGATCGAGCTTCCCATGACTTGTATGGGTCAGCTGGCTTTTTTGTAGGGTCGACTGAGCCTGCGAGCTTCCTCTGGATCTTTTCCTTGAGTGAAGGTTTATGCGATGTGGTTTCAAGACCTGTCTTGTTAGTGATGATCATCAATAGGGAATGGCTGAGACATACCAGGCTTTGTACTTGTTGAAGGCTTTGTTGTATCAACGAGTGTTGTCTCTGAGACGTTGGAAGTCTTGTATGTAGCTGAAAGGTTCGACATTGTGAAGGTGTTGTGTGTTGCTTTATAAGTGTATGTATATAGTGTCAAAGTGTGAATGTATAAGTGTCTTGTAGATGAGACTGTATTGAACTGATGATCTTATTCTAATGCCTCAAATCTCGGGGAGACAGCTTCTACTTATACTCGAGGTCAAGTCTTCACACCATTAATAGATCAGCCACGATTGAGTCACAACCGTTAAAATGTGACACCCAACGCCCTTGAGATGGATCACATCTTGTCAGCCCTGCATACTTCAACCCGTCTCCGAGTGACACATTCCGCACTCTGCGTATCATTCGGCGTGCCAAAAGTAGTATAAACCCCTGTAACCGAGCTGAATCAAGTGGGTAAACCTCCATTCCGAAGCCGAATCTCCAATTATGTCCAAGCCGAGTCTCCAAATTCCAAGCCGAAGCCACTAATTTTCAAGCCGAGCCCGTTAAATCTCAAGCCGAACACTCTATTCTCTCTCAAGCCAAAGTACAGTTCAAGCCGAAAATTAAGATTTATCATCAACACTTCGGCTTGGATTCATCAGCAACATCATAAATCAATGGCGCCATGTCAACGGCCCCTCTCCTTCTACGCCTAAACGGTCGACCTCAAGCCTGCGATCCATGCCGCGCGCGGAAAGTAGCCTGCGATCACGGCCAGCCCAGTTGTTCACGCTGCAGAAAGCGGAACGAAACCTGCGTCTACACCGTTTCGGAGCCAAGGGCCAAGAAGCAACGGCTTCGGTCTCCAGTTCGCACCGAACCAAGTAATTATCCAAGCACCAATACAGCTAACTCGACGCCTTCACCCTCGGTCGCACCAGGTTATCTTGGCTTCACTAGTCATAATGCTGTGTTTGAAGAAACTCGGAATAGTCTCTCGCTCGTCCATGGTCCTCCTGTGGAGGTTGGGCCGAGTCCGAGGAGAGCGCCGAGGGGGAGAGGTGTGAGTGAGATGCCATCTCATTTGAGGGATATGAGTCTTTATGTTCTTCAGTGTTTGCCTCAGCCTCACAATGATGTTATGGCGCATAGAATTCACTCTCTCACCGACGGATGGATCTTCAGAACGATTCAGGATGTTTTGAACACGCTTCATCAAGACTACGGACGGTATCTTTCGTCGCGAGATGATGCGGAGCTTGATGAGCTGGCTCGTCATATAAGCAATAATACGGCACGTCCTCTTCGCGATGAACATTCGAGTGCAAAGGCTTGGACTGATCAATTCACGGGGAGTAATATTCGCTGGGAGTCAATTGGATTGATATGGACGTACTGGGATGGCTCTCCGAGCTTCGACGCTCCGGTTGTAGTAAAGTGTTTGGGATATTGCATTGAGCTCACTCGACATTTCACACCTGGGAATGACATTCTTCTGTACCTTTGCTACCGAAGAGTCACCATTGAGTCACTCGTCACAGGCGACGCAGGTACGTTCCTCTACAGCTTCACCGAACCTAGCTCACACTCGCAGGCTTGACTTGCTGGCGCTACTTTGCAGAAACCGTCGCACTCCTCACATTCCTAGGTCGACACGTCGGAACAGAAGACACAAACTACGTCCCCTCCCTCTGCTCCGAGCACAGACGTCGCATAACCGCCCGCACCTTCAACATCGACAAAGTTCTCGTATCCTTCACAGGCCGTCCACCGCTCCTAAGCCGACGTTTCTTCTCATCACCTCTTCCTCTCGACTTGACGGATCTAGATCTTCAATCCGACCAGGACACTATCAGACACGCAGTGCAAGAGTTGGATGCCAATGGATTTCGTCACGTAGATGATCTGAAAGAATCGTCCATGGTTAGGGCGCGTGCACAGATTGCGTTTATTAAGGATGAACTGCTCGAAATTGCACTTGCAAACAACGTCAAAGTAACATTTGAGAGTCTAACGCACGTGTCTTTCTTGATTGTAGATGTTCTACTGACAAGATTAGTGAAATCAAGGCTCGCGCTGAAAGAACGTATGCGCGATTCCCAGCGAATCTCATCCATCAACCCGACGAACTCGACGATCCAGACTGCGATGTCCAAAAAGTATACTCGAGAATCTTGATTCGATTGGAACACATGCAGAATCTCTTCTTCGTGGAGAGATTGCTCCTTCGGCTGGGTCATGCTGATGGGAATCGGTTACTGCCGATTAGTTTTGAGATGGTTACTTTGACACTTTTCTTCTGGACACATCAAGATCGCTTTTCCGGAATGAGACGAGACTTTGAGTGGCTTGTAAGTTCCCCAATCCCTATTACTGTGTATATCTAACGAGTGTAGTTAATGGCCTTTGCTGCACCTGGAGGTGGTATTCTCTGTCTTGAACTCCTCCGCCCAACATTCCGCGGCACACATCCCCACTGTCCGAAACTAAGCCGCTCCGCAATCATCCAAAAACTAAGTCTTCTCATCGGTTTCCTCGACTGGGTCCGTCCACCCGCTCCGAACGCAGATCTCTGCGCAGACTGCAAGGCTGTTATACAAGGTGTACTCGATCACAACCTCAATGCACCGATTGCAGGCGGAGGAGCGCTGGATACGCTTGATTGGGATATTCCGACGCAGTTGGACTTTAATTTTGATCTTTTGGATACGTTTGATTGGTTGAGGCCTGAGCAGTTGAGTCTGCCTGCGTGAGGAAGTTTTGGATTGCGGTGTTGGTTTCGGAGGGACGTTCGAGATGGATCCAGTGGCTGGTGTTCAACGTGACGGTTTGGAGATTTGGGGTCCATGATGCGAGCATCTGTTGCTGTTGGATCATGGATTGCTCGGGCTCGGATGGTACGATGAAGAGAACGGGCTGTGTGATCTGAAAGTCTTCAAAGCCTTTTTCGTCTGGAGCAAAGAGGTTATCTTTCCACATGCGATACCATCGACACACGCCTTTATACCCATCAGGCGACCCGAATGCTTGCATATGAGCTTCTTGAAGGTCTTTGGTGTACCACGATGCGATAGGAAGCCTGCAATCATCGCGCACGAACTCCTCCATCTTACCAAGAGGATGAAACCACTTCTCCCACTCATTTCGATCGCGACAAAACACTAAACTCATCGCTGCTTCAGCATGCTTCTCAAGAACATGTTGCGAATTGAAGTCTGCTAGCCACGGGATGTATCCGAGCATCTCATATCCCAGGAGTTGCTGCGTCATGCTGTTGATCATGTCAACATCAAACGGCGTCCCAAGCTTCGGCGGTCCAACAGCCAGAAATACGAGAGATTCCCAGCGCGAGGGATAATAAGCAACCATTCTCGATAATAGCGTCGCGCCAAAATCATGGCCAATTCCAACGACGGTTTTGAGGTTCAAATGGTCCAGAAGTTCAATGACCTCATCGCTCATAGGTTTGAGGCGGTACGCATTCACGTCTGTTGGCTTGCTACTCTCACCGTAGCCGAGAAGATCGAGAGCTACGACGCCGTATCCTTCAGATGAAAAGTGTCGGATTTGATGGGTCCAGTCTGTGAGGGTTGATGGGAAGCCGTGAAGAAAGAGGAGGGTCTTGGAGTGAATGGTTGGAGGGACGAAGATGTATGAGTACACATTGCCGCTGTGGGCTGTAAATTTCTGTCGCGCGGGTAATTCAATCGTCATCTTAAAATTCTGTTAATACTTAATTGATTCAAACCGAAACTGAAGTCGTCGAAAGTGGTGATGATGTCGTCTCGGAGCTTTATAATTGAGCGGAAAGTTCTCGGACACTTCTCAACATCAACCCCACCGCACCTCACTCCATGTCCCATCACGAATCCTCAATATACCTCTCATAAACCTCCCCATAAAACTTCCTCCCAATCTCCCTATGACTTCTAATCTTTGTCCTCAACTGCGACTCCCCCCAGGTATCATACAACCCCTTCACAAACGGATTATCAACCAACCCCGCCTCGCCCGACTCGCCACCCTCTCCAAACCGTTTAAAATGCTCCGCCAACGAAGTCATCGCTTCATCACGCGTTAGATCGCGTCTTACACCTTGAAAAAATGGAACGCTGAATCTTTCTTGTGGCGAAGATAAAACGCGATGCGTTGTTGCTTTGCAAACCCCGTTTGTAACGACTTCAAATGCTTGCCCGATGTTGACGACGAATGTATTTGGTATAGCGGGGACGTCGATCCATGAACCGGATTTATTTAGGACTTGGAGACCGTTTACTTCGGGGGATGCTTGGAGAAGAAAAGTCCACCATCCTGATGAATCTTTGTGAGGACCGACGCCTTGCGATGAGGTTGAAGAAGCTGGGTAGTGAACCAGTTTAAGACGATGTTGGTCAGACAGGTATGAGAAGAAGACTTCGTCCGGAAGATCAAGAGCTTGTGCAACGAGTCTAAGAAACCGTTCCCCCAAAAGCGTAAGTTCATCAATATACCTCGTAACTACACTCTTCAACTCCGGAAGCGCAGTCGGCCACTGATTCGGTCCCTTCAATCCATCGTACAATGGCGCTCCATCAGGCGCCTTGTCCAGTTCTGTTGCAAGTTCAACTTGTTCGCGCAAATCTGTCTGGCCACGTGTAGTTTCGCTACCCACAGCGCTGTATCCTAGGAAATGAGGGGAATTTTCTAGAGCGATTTCTTGTTTGGCTTCATGGGGTAGGGAGAAGAGTTTCGGGAGGATTTGAATGAGATCATCAATTGTGGAGGTGGGGACAGTGTGATTTTTTATGTAGAGGAAGCCGATTTCTGTGAGGGCGGTACGAAGGTCACTGAGGGTTTGAGGATTGGGAGATGAGAGGTCGATGATTGGGATTTGGGTAAAGTCTTTAGATGGCATTTTGTGATGATTTAGTGATTGAGTAACATGAGCGAGCGAGCGAGTGGTTTGATCTGGTGGAATGAGCACAATTGGATGGATCACGTAAATGAGGGGTTCACTGATGCAAGACTTGACATCTTCAAGGCTGAACAATGTATCGTACATATTCTAACCCTCGATGCCTTACAATCATCCAAAAGACTCGACACCTTGATTCAACGTCCCATCACCATCACCATTACCCTAAACCAACAAACCAAAGTCCCAATTCTGCCAGGCACTGGTTTCATTTCATTTGCACAGCGATAAGATAAGATTAGCAAACCCACCGCACTCAAGACAAAACGTGGGGCGCTAGCAAGATCTGGGTCACAGCTGCATAGAGTTAATCTTGACACGTTAATTTTTCGCCTACGGATTGGATCCTAGTCCTATGGACAATCTCTCTAGAGCTAGGATCTGCAAAGCTTAGCTCTAGCAGAAGCCAAGACCCCTTTTTTGGTGATGAGAGAAAAGAAAAAAAGGCGCAAGGTTATTGTGCTGCGCCGTTATGAAAAAACAGGATATTTTTTCGCGTTAGCCAAGATTGTCGTTCGATTGTGGTATGTTGGTGTGAGCAAGCTAAGATTTGGTACCCCTTTTGAGATTCAAGCTTTGAGCTATCTATCCTCTAGGTTTGGGAAACTTTGCAAGCTTCTATTGCGAGCTCCCACGTGCAACCGATGTACGTAATTCAGAGAAGTGCCGAGAGACCCTGCGACATTACACTTTTGGTGAAATATTCTAGAACGCCCCTATCTTGGTCGCTTTTCCTCACTTGTTGTTACGCGTACAAAGTTAAAGAACGGGCCAACGCCGGTGTGCACGTCAAATCAAATACGGTCGGTCGGTCACCCGCGGGACCAGAAAAATTCAGGGTCTTCTGCACTGTAACGCCCCCCCCCCCCCCCCCCCCCCCCCCCCCCCCCCCCCCCC
>JACYFE010010828.1:0-17455 GCA_014764975.2 Fusarium sp. DS 682
GGGCAAGATAGACCTTTAAAGAAAATCCCTAAAAAAAAGAACCATCAGGTTTTTAAGTACATTTAAAAAAAATTTCCCTTTTCTCCCCCCCCCCCCCCCCTTTCCCCTCCTGAGTTGTCTCTCAGACTCTGTTGCTACTAACCCCCCCGGTCCGACTCAGTTGAGCTTCACCCCTCTTCTGAGCTGGGCAAGCAACTCGAACTACCTGCTCCAGAGAGGCAATCTCGGGAGGCTGGGGAGGGGGGAGAGGATGCGGCTCACTACGGGCGCTGAGTTGACGTATCGTCTTGGATCCAACCTTGGAGCATGTTTGCCATTTGCAAATATGTCTTTCATTTTCTGGGGAGACCCTGGCGTGCGACGACGAAGCTGAGATTGTACCGTAAATACTCGATCAAGATAATGCTTGCGTGGGAAAAGTGTTGCCGCTCCAATCTATCCCCCTGCCCTCCCCCGCCCCCCCCCTTTTAACGTTGGAATAAACAAACTGATTTTTTTGTAGCTCTCGGCTCCGGTATTCTCTTCTCGTATCCTGAGTTAGCCACCATTTCTGGTGTGCAGGGTATGATCGTTTATGCTCTTGCGTCATCGCTGCCCATGCTCATCTTTGGATACCTCGGCCCTATCATCCGAAGACGATGTCCTGACGGTTTCGTTCTCACTGAGTGGACTCGTCAGCGATATGGTGTAATTACCATGCTGTATCTGAGCTTCATGTCTCTCGTGACCTTGTTCTTGTACATGGTCGGTGAGCTGTCGGCTATCGGACAGGTTGTTAATGCCATGACTGGCCTCAAACCTCTTCCAGTTATGATCGTCCAATGCGCTGTAACTACCATCTATACTTGTGAGTTTTACCATGCTAGGGGGTGTCAAAAAAAAAAAAAAAAGAAAAAAACGTCTGACACGGGAAACCATTTTCACGATACAAAACCCACATCTTGACGTCAGATGTTTTTTTTTGACACCCTGAGGGCCATGCTCTGGTATGTTGAACCAGTCTAACAGTGTACAGCTCTCGGTGGATTCAGAATCTCTTTCATTACCGATGTTGCCCAAGGTACCATGGTCATTGGTCTCGTCATCATCGCTGCCATCACCATCGGTGCCAAGACGGAGATTCACCGACCACTCATCGACCAGTCTGGTCTCACTGAATCCAACCTTCTTGGCTGGCAGCTTCTGTACATTCTGCCCGTTGCTGTCCTGACCAATGACTTCTTCCTCTCGTCCTTCTGGCTGCGAACTTTTGCCTCCAAGACGGACAAGGATCTTCGAATCGGCACCACAATTGCCACCATGGTCATCTTGTGTATTCTCACTCTCGTAGGTTCTACTGGTCTCATCGCTGTCTGGTCTGGAGCTCTGCCTCTAGAAGATGCTGCTGGCTCTGGCTCAGTCGCCTTCTTTGTGCTTCTCGAGACCCTTCCCAGCTGGGTTGTTGGCATTGTTCTGGTTATGGTGGTTACCATGAGCACAGCTGCATTTGACAGTCTTCAATCTGCCATGGTCTCTTCTGGCTCCAACGATCTTTTCCGCAACAAGCTCAACATCTGGTACATCCGTGCCTTTGTCGTCCTCATCATCATCCCTGTCATCGCCATTGCTCTCAAGGCTCCCTCGGTTCTTCAGATCTGGCTCATCACCGATCTCATCTCTGCCGCTACAATCCCTGTCCTGGTCGTGGGTCTTGTGGACAAGTTTTATTGGTGGCGTGGGTTTGAGGTGGTTGTTGGTGGTCTCGGAGGTATCCTGACCGTCTTCATCTTTGGATGCATTTACTACGGTAACGCCCAGGAGGCTGGTGAACTTCTCCTTGTCCAGAAGGGTCTCTACGGCAATGATTGGAGTGCCTTTGGCGCATTCGTCGCTGCCCCTGTTGGAAGTCTTGTCTGGGGCTGCGGTGCTCTCGCCCTCCGTCTTTCTTACCAGTACATGTCTGCTAAGATCCGTGGACATCGCTTTGATGCTCTGGATCGTCCAGAGAACCTTCGTTCTTCAAGCACAGAGGAGGATGTTACCACGGAGAACCTCGTTTCTTCGACCCCTGGCAAATTCTTTTAAACGGGACTCTAAACAGATGCCATTGGATTCTGTTCTATCATCAAAAAATTTGGCGAGCAATTACCGCGAGTGGCAGACCCACACCAGGCTTTGCTTTTTACAAGCTGGCTAGGTCTTAAAGGATCTCAGCAATATCATCACATCATCAATCAATCATTCACAATTGCATGCATGCATCGCGGAACAGAACCAGAAAGGTTTTGGTGGGATAAATCCCATTAGTGGGATTGCTCCCTTTTTGATCATGGTAATGAAAGAAAAAGACCCCATGGAATAAACAAATCTGTACATAGACGAGAAAACCGCAGAGACACCTCATCTCTCGTATCTGACCGTGGTTCCGAAAGCAATCCAGTCTCACCAACCCATCCTGTGTTGCGTTGTGTTGTGTTGAAATCTGTCTGTCTGAGGGCGTCCAAGCCGATATGATTGTTGTGATGTCTCTTGTAATTCTCGTCGTCTGTCTTTGTGTTGTGGCTGGGGGAAATGCATGCCTAGCATGCTGCTATAGTGTTATGGCTGGCAGGGAGTGAAAAAAAGTATGGTGCCATGTGAAGAAAACTTTTTGGGAATAAAAAAAAAGTCGTCAAAGAGCGATCAGGTCGAGCATTGGAAATGGCGACTGAGCCTAGGCTGCTAGACTCGAGCTGAATATAGAGCCCTGTATTGCACTTGCGAACTAAGAAATAGAAGGAAAAGCTCGGCCTCGTTGAATGAGGGGCACCAAAAAGTAGAGCTGAACCATCAGGCCTGACGGTCCAAGAGACATTAAGCATAAAAATACAGTCCGCCGTATCCCTGGTCTTCAAGGTCGTGGCAGGGAGTCTACACGTTCAAGAGTTGTAGTGATAGTAACGCTCTGCTTCACGTCGCTGGCGCTGGTGGTGGTTGGACTCCACTGGTCCACAGGGAGCGATAGGTGCCATGTTAGAGTGGGGCGTGGCGCTGTAATTGCCCTGGTATTGCATCTGCTGGGGATGCGCGTATGATGCATGGCGGCGGCCTTGGAACTGAGACTGAGGCCCCCCATGGCTTGGGTGGCTTGGGTGTTGGTAGTTGCGAGCATCTTGTGACATGTGGATGGGCTCGCGATAGTCGGGCTGGGGGTGGACTTGGAATGCCATCTGAGGCTGCCCCTGAGGATACATGGGAGGGGGAACTGGATACGGAACCTGGGATGGACCTGCGTACTGGTGCTGAGAGGGGCCCTGATACCTCTGGATAGGCTCATGGAACTGAGCATGAGGGTGGTGGTGAGTCGTGTCCATGTAAGTGAAGCCGCCAGGAGCAGGAGCCATAGGATGCTGCATGGCCATGTAACCCATGGGAGCCATTGTAGGAGGGTACTGCGCGACCATGTGGTTGTATGGCACAGCAGCTTGGTGGTACATGGGCTGCTGAGCAGCGACCATAGGTTGGGCTTCAAGGGCTTTCTGAGAAGCAACGACGATCGGCCCCTCTAGAGCTCGCGCTGTGGCGTCGCTCCTCTTGTGAGACTTCCCACTCTTGCCCCGAGATCTGACGGTTCCCCGAGAGACAGGTCTTCCGCGCAGGTTCTCCTCTGATGCATAAGCTCGCTTGAGCTTGGCCTGGTATAGGAGGTTGCGCTTCAGGTTCTCCTCAGACAGGTGGCGACGTCCAAGACGGTTTCGGCTTTTGGCCTTCTTGTCCCGAAACTCCTGTTCGTCCTGGGAGCTTCTACTTGTGCGCCAGGTGCTGTCGTCGCTCTCTGACATGTCAATGGGAGGGGGGTTATTGGTTGTGATGAACATGGAGACAGCACGGCGGTGTCCCTTACCGTTGGCCTTGTCCTCGATCGCAGCCTCACATCGTACCGCCGCAAGCTCTGCAGCAGGTGAAAAAACCGTAATACCTGAGCGTTCAGCTTCAGCTAGATGTTCTTTGAAAGAACGAAGGTTTGGAGGGCTGAATTCAGCAGGTGGTGCAGGAATTTGAGGAGGGATAGGGGATGATCCTGCGTTCGAAGGAAGAGTACCAGGAGAAGGTGCGAAACGAACCACATTGCCAGAATCGGCGACAGGGATATACTTGTTAGGGGACTGAACAGGAGTGACCTCGTCCAATCTGGAGCTCGGGACAGGTAGCTTCGGAACTGGTAGCGGTCGCCGCTGAGTGTTCATCGCCTGGGTCTCCTCCGGCTCAAGTATATCTTGAGGTCGATGAATCTTTAGAAATTCCAGTTCCTCTTGAGAAATCCCCGCCGTCGATAGTATACGACGATGAGTACCCGGGGCAGCGGCCATAGAGGCCACACGAGAGTCAAAGAGGCGATGAGGACGCTTAATAGGCCGGAGAGGGGATGGATACATGCGAGCATCATCTGTGCTCCCATGCAGTTTTCGAGAGCTCAAGTCGGGCATCTGGGATCCGATAACTTGGCGGCTTGGCGTTCGAGCATCAGAAGTTGGCTTGGTCCTTTTTCGCTCAACTCGTAGGAAACAGCCCTCCACCTCCTTGCCGTGCTGAGAAAAGGTGTTAGTGGATATTCAGTATGCATCAGTACCTAATGCAAGACGAAAGAAGAACTTACGAATTCTCGAATAGCTTTATCAGGAGTATCGAACTCATCGTAATCGACGAAAGCCCAGGGGTGGGGTACTGAGATAGTTAGTTTAAAGTGAGGTCAATAGATAGGGGTTACTTACGACCACCGTCCTGGTCAGGGGCACATCGTAGATCAACAGAACGAACATTTCCGCAAATGCCAGCCAGTCGGTAGACCATAGACTCGTCAGCATAATGGGGTAGGCCACCGAAGAAGACCGATCGACAGTCCTTTTCGTACAACTCCATAAAGGTGTGATCATCAGCTGGACGATCAGAACGCTTCTGTACCATCTTGGGATCGAAAGCCATGATGATGAAAGGAGTGGCAGCACCAACGTCCTTGAACCATGTTACCTATGCAGTCAAGGGAACTGTGGATCATTGAACTTACTCGGATCACGTCGCGTTTGGGATCAAATCTGGAAAACTGCACAAGAAGAGAGGGAGGGACGTCGAGCTGCGTCTGAGCGTAGTGGTCGAGAACTTCTATCTTCTCGATAGGTCCGTAGCGGGAGAAGATGCTACGAGCTTCATGGATTTGAACAGGGCGATTGTTCTTACGGAAGACGATATAGGCAACTACAATACTGTTAGCATCTAGTCGTAGACATCACAGGACGACATACGGTTTCCACCACATTTCTCAACTCGAATAGGACGGCCATGAATAATGTCTCCACGAGCCTTGTGCACTGCAACATCGGCGTGCTTGATTTGCTAATACCGTGTTAGTTCACCATGAGTCGTAAAGAACTGATCAGCATAATAATGAGCTCACAGTGTATTGGACAAAGGCCATAGGCATGTGTCTGATGCGGTCACGCTTGACCTTGACAAAAACCGTCCCGAACTTGCCAAAGTGCTTGGTAAGAGAAGCCTTAAGGGTGAGATCGTTAACATGCTGAGGGAGACTAAACTCAGCGTCAGTACAAGTATTGGCAGACACATAGAGGAATCACTCACTTGGCCACAAAAAGGCAGGCATCGCCGGGGTACACAGACTGAGCGTCAAACCCCCGAGGAAGGTTGACGACAGCTTCCACGCTGGCTGGAAGAGCGGCGACTGTTTGAACAGCTTCTGTCATGGACATGATCGCGCCCTCGAGGGCTTCCTCAACGTTGCTCTCTCCTTGAACTGCTGTTGCATAAGTGGTGGGCTCTAGAGCCCCCGGGGAGTCAACAGTAACGTCTCCAGCTTCATGAGTGTTGTTGTAGCGGGAACTGTGTCCGGCCTGGGATACATCGTCCTTCTGGACGAGGGAGGGCATGCTGTAGACTACCGTCAGTAAGGTTCAGCTTGAAGTTGTTCTCGACCCAGTGATTACCTTTTGGAGTTAGAAAGGTGTCGACTAGGAGAGGCTGGGTCATGTTAGCTCTTTGTTCGTTTTTAGTACGGCAACAAGATCAAAAGTGAAGCTTATTGGGTTGAAGCTTGTTGGGTAGGAGCCCCTGAGCCGCTTTCCTGGCAAGACACAAAAAAGGGGCTATTCTCAGAAACAACCGCCACACAATGAGAAGAACGAGAGAAGCTTCAAGAAAAGGCGCTTATGTTTTCTCTTCGAGGTGATGCAAAGGAGTACAAGAGATTTCGGAGAGCCAGGCCTGAAGAAACCAGTGTCGTCGCCAGAGATCAAACCAGAAGCGCTCGGCTTCGCACCTAAGGAAGAACGTAGAGAACAAATAGGTGAAAGAAGATCGCAAATCGTTTCTTTTCAAGATGATGCAAATGAGATGAAGAGATTCCAAAGAAATCCGCCTCAAGATGTCTCTTTGCCAAGAACCAAAGCACAAAGAAGCGCTTTACTTCACACTGCAGAGAGAACAGGGAGAAGAAGCAAGAGAAGGAAAACAGACGCTACTCTTTCAACGCAAGATGATAGAATGATGAAGCTGTTCCAGAGAAATAGCCCGTGACAGAGGAGTGTCTCAACCAGAGATCAAAGCACATGAAGCTTGACTCCGCGCTGAAAAAGGAGCGAGGAGAAGGAGGAATAAGGAGTAGACAAGAGATTATGTAAGAGAGAACTCTCGAGAAATCGGTGTGTCTTTGCCAGGTTCTAAATGACAAGCTGCTTGGGTTCGGGGTGAAGGTAGAACAAGGAGAAGAAGTAGAAGAATTAGAAGGAGATACTTACATCTGTGAGAGCTGTCGCTCTCAGACTCCTCATCGTCACCTGGATAGTGAATGTCTAGTGCAGAAAATGCGTTCCGGAGTCTACGGTCGTTCGAGGCCGCCGCGTGCGGAGTGTGGTATCGAGTTGACATGGTGATGGCAACACGGAAAAGAGGTCTGGTGAGTAGCAACAAGATGATGTTAGCTTCAAGACGAGAAGGATGCCGAAGGAAGAAGATGAAAGATGAAAGATGAGGGAGGAAGAGGGGGGAAGTGTCGGGGGAGGAGAAGGATGTGGTTGTGTTGATATTTTAGTAAGAAAGATAAGGAGTATCTATAATTTATTCACCTTGTAGTCGGATTTTCTGCGCGGTTTCTTTGCTTTTAGAGTGATGGGAGGGGTACGAGCACTAGACAACCTTCTTGTCAGTACCTATCGTGATCACAAGTGTGTTGTGTGCTGAGTTGAGAAGGTGAAGCTCGTGATCTTCTCGTGACAAGACACCAAGACCAAGCGAGACAGCCACAAGTGAAGGGGCAACAAGAGCCAGAGCGTAATGAAAGATGATGAAGATGATAAGAAATAGCTTCATGAGAAGAATGTAGTTGATATGTGTTGCGATATATCGGCGTTGTAGAAAACAAGGGACTTACTGTGCTTGTTGTTGGTGATGTTAGAGGAGAAGGGAGAGAGAAGTTGTGAGCTTGGGAGGCGGGTGGAGATACAGTAGCAATGCCGACCCCGACGAGCACGCGGGTGGTAGCCCGCACGACAGCCCGTACCTTGAAAGCCAGGGGTAGAGCAACTTCAGTTGTACTGCCTATGAATCAACGTGGACTTACAACGAAAGGATATCTGGCGATGCAAACCACGATAACATGACTGTGGCTACTACGAAGACTTGTTCAAGCTTCATTGATGTGATTTCATGAGTTTGCAGAGAAGCTATAGTGTTGAAGCGATATGGCATAGTCCTGGATATCGACGCTCATAAGTGCGGCGGCTTCTCGCATACAGGCTAACGTCAACTGTCACACAAGAACTCCATCCCCTACAAGATGTCTCCTAGGCAATGAACTACTGGGCTTGCATAAACTGCCTGTAGTTAAGTCTACTAGATTTTGAAAGAGTTGCAAGGCCCCAAGTATACCCATATACCCACTGCACTGAAAGTATCCCCCCCCCGAAATAATGTTTGCAATTAGATTGCAATTTTATTGTCTTTTGTGAATGCATCTTTATTAAGCATTAAAGTTGCAGTTATGATACTAAATGGCAAAGAAAAAAATGAGAGACAAAAGAACATCATGTTTGCAAATGGCAAATACTCTTCAACAATTCTTTGACCTGTTGGCATTTTGATTCTGTATTGTCATCGAAGCTTTGTGACGCTGTTTTCATTGACCATGTGAAGTATTTTTGCTGATCCTGTGAGGTATCAATGTGGTACCACTGCCAGCCATTTTGAGGTCCAGACGCCTGGTGGTAATTCCACCACTTTGCACCAACACAGTACCTTCCACCAATTCCAAAAAGCCTCACGCTACTTCGAAGTCATCCTGAGTATATATCTCTTATTCTTGGAGCTTGCTCATGTCTTTCTGTTGAATATTATTGAAGTTGGTGGTGGAGGACCCTGCCCGCCCAGCATGATGTTACACCACATCACCACCGTAAGGAGCCCTCTGCAGTCTTTTTCATGTGCCTAGAAACACTCTCACACCGTCTCACTGACTTTCAATAGCTATATCATTTTGTATCAGCCTTCGAATACGACACCAAGGGCTGCTGCCGATATCAGCCACTTGACGCACTACCGACCGGGCCGCCGACCGTGATGAGCTCACTCATCCAGCAGCCTGCACCAAGCCAGGATCAACGCCTCTGTCTGGCCAAGTCTGAAGTCAGTAACAAGTCTCAAGGTCCAGCGAATACCTGTCGGGGCTCGAGTACACTCCAGCGCTCACCCTTTCCCAGGGGCGCCGGCGATGAATCGTTGAACAGGTGGTGGAGGGCTACTTCGGTCCTCTAGAGTCATCAACGGCCATGTCTTGAGAGTCAATGAGCTGAGATCTGCTCAATAGCTTGGGAAGGTGTCAAAGAAGTGACATGATGTTCATGGAGTCTGCATGGAGCCAATTCAAGTGCACAGCGTGGCCCATGGGGTCAAGACGGCGTTCCTTTAATTGAAGTATTTGTCAATTTTACACCCTCTCTTTCATATAGCTCTTGGTATCTTCCGGTTCCAGGTCACAGTATGCTAATAAAGATCCTTAGTTATACAGATTCCTGTGGGTTCCTGTCCATACACCACGGTACAACACAAAGCGACGATTTAAAACAACATGCAGCGCTCTTAGACCTCCCACTACTCTTGAAAGCACCTAGCACGGCACTTGGACTGTTCCTTACGATCCAGCGTGGTAAGATCTCACAAGCGCGGCGATCTTCATTCAGGGGCTGCTTACTTGCGTTTGAGTTGTAAACCAGAACCTCTTAACCCTCACCTTGCATATGGAAACATTGGCTGACACTTACTATTTTGTCAGGCAATCACCTCAAAGGGCTTTGGAACAGCCGACAACCTTTGGCTAGAAGCCAAGAAGAAAGACCCTTGAGCTGGAGATAACGCCGATACGTACCAGTTCCGCCGCCAATACCACTACTACAACCAATAACTTCCCATTAAACCCGCCGCAGGTCTCCTTATCATCTCTAAGCATATCAGCATCATCGAGAACCAGATTACTATCCGGCACTTAAGCGAGGACTTTGCCGGTAGGACCTTACTCGACTCTAAGGTCTCAGGGCTAGATGCCAGCTACTCCGCAAGCTCAAAACGGAATCATACCCGGGACACAATCAACTGAATCAAGTCTCTCTTGCATCAAAACCGCACTAAGCTATCCCTTCTCTATGGCTTCATTTAGCGGTAGCCATGTCTCAGGCTGTATGAGACCAATACACTTTACAGCACGATCAATTCTGGCTCTAAGAAAGTCATAGGCTTCACAGTGCTTACTCAGAACGCATTCGCTAGATACAGGTTTTAGATCAGATGTATGATGGGAGGATGTTCCTTCGATTTGGAATTGAACTTGTGATAACATCATAATCTATGAAAAAGCCTTGAGCTGGAAAAGCAGCAATAGGGCAATTGATTGTCCATGCATAACCCCCCCAACACTGTTGGCTTTCACCCATCTACCACAATGCCTAAAGGTGGTGTGGTAGCCTTGCGCCGTTCAGAGGCAGATCCTGGCGTTGCTAACACCCTCATAATTATGCAAGGGATGCTGAGCTTGGGAATTGCTTTTGTGGTATGGGGTGCCGATACTCTTGTCATGTCTCAAATAGTTGAACTTAAATAGCAGACTTTTCCTCAGCTCATTTGCAACAGAATATCCACAGCGCTATACCATTTCCCCTTGAAGCTTCCAACTCAAGAATACTATCATGTCCAGCACGCATCAAATCAAGGTATGGATGATAAGACTTTGTCGAGGCATGGAGCTAACCAAAAGAAAGGTTTTCGACGACAGCGACGACGGAGTGCTTTGGATGAAAACTCCTCGTCAAAGCACCGTTGGATTAAAGAAAAGAACGGCCGAGAGTAACACTGCGCTGAAAGTCGCAACAGACAAACGCCTGGGATGGAGAGAGTTGAGAAAAGACAGAATGGATCCTCGTATAATCGAATGGGATACTGTTCTCAACAACCGTTCGTACAAGTAGGGGCATTGTTACCTTGTTGTCACAATCGATAGCTCATATCACACTCCCTTTACCGTCCCGTAGAGACAAATCATTTTTTGCTTTTAATCTCCTGAGACCCCGTAGAGGTGGATAGAGAGAAAGCCAGCTGAGGCGCTAAGGATCGATCGAACTGACGATCGCTAGTCCAGATTGGATGGGATTGGTTCGACAATTTAAGTTAGCGTCCGAATACATACTCCGCAACTCCACGACACGACACATAATTATGGGAACCTTGGTTGTGGACGTGAACCAAACTATCACACTTGCAAGTTCGGTTATTGCTCTGATGCTCTACAATGTCAGGCCAACCCTCCAATGGGCGCGACCTCCGAGTCGTGATCGAGAACCCTGCACAGCCAACGGCCAAGCGACAACCGCCTTCCTACTCGATACCCCAGAGCGAGGAGGAATGGCAAAGCAGTAGGTTACAATCTGGCTTGGCCACCCTGGAGAGCATTCTCGATAAGACTTCGAGTCTGAAAGATTGGGATCAACGAGAGCTCCAAGAATGGGAAAAAGTCGTTGTTGTTGCAGCTACAGTGGTCGATTTAAGTGCTGGGCATGAGGAGGATACGTTGAGATTCGGTCAAGTTTATGCAGGTCATATGACCTATGCCACTTACCGAAGAGACCGGGCTGCTGTCCTCAATTTAATTAGGCTTCTTGATCGTCTTTATGCTGGCCTAGAACACCGCTCTTGTGAGCTGCTGATCATTTGGAGTCAGTACCTTGGCTATTTCTTCTTAAAACTTGAAAGATTAATTTTTTCTTTCAGATATACCTTTGTCAAGGCTTCGTTTGTGGACATCAAAAAAATTTGAAGAATTATTCTCCAAGTTTTCAGAAACTCGGATTAAACCAGAGGAAGAGATCCAAGCTTCTATAGCTCTCTATATTCCCTTCTTGATCCAATTATTACGACCTCAGTATACTCTGAATGTCATCCAAAAAGCCCTCAAGTCCAAGACTTTGAGTCAAAGCGACCTGGATCTGTTTCAGGAGACTTATCGAACACGCCAATGCGTGCCCAGTCTCCTCAGCACTTTGGGTGATCTCCGAACGCCACATTGCCAAATCGAGGTAACTGCATCGCAGCCATCGCAGCCATCGCAAGAGTTGCTGCCGCCAAATGAAGACGATTCTGAGCTAGACCATGCTCTTCACCTTGAAAAGATGTTTCCTGCTGTTCTAAGAATTCAGATTGATGGCTATATAACATTCAGCATATCACAAGAACTACGACGAAAAGCTTCACAAGCCGAAAGTGAACACGAGGTTTGCAACATTATTGAGAGGTGTAATACACGCATCATTCAGTATGAATGGTCCGACAAGTATCATTTGCCTGTGGTCAATCAAGCCATTGACGATTTGGTAAGTGCTCTCTTTTAAAACCCTTTTAATTTGAAGCAACAAGAAGCTGAGGTAAAAGGTGCGCGCGCGAATCCTATGCCGGAATGATGCCTACAGCCAAAAGGCTTATCTCCGCCTTCGTGGTCACCTTCGGGTTGAGACCCCCAGCTTGCAGATAATTATACCGACCGTTTCACCAACAGAAATTTCATATGTATCATTGAGCAGCTCAGAATTTGACCATAGGATTACTTGGAGACCTGACCGAGGGCTACTTCTTGAACAGGGCACCACACTGTCAACAACACGAAACGTGTCTTTCATCTCAATAGTCATGCCATTAGAACCCAATGAGAGTAGTCCTTCCACTACATAAAATAATGTCATTCTCTTGATACCCTCACTTTTGTCTGTGAACATCATTATTCGTAATAAGCTCATAAACACCAACAGTCCCAGAAGGCTGACCAGTCCCAGCAGGTGGAACGGACTGATCGTATGAGCATGCTTGTAATGTAGTACAAGCAAGGTATGCCAGAGAAATTGCGCGGCTATCCATACTGGGTTTTTTGCGACAACAGGCAGGAGGCGGGACAGACCTTGTAGCGGAGCCCGATCGCCTAATGCCGCAGCTAAATCCCCGATCTCAGCGTCCTCGTAGTAATAAAGACCGTCTTCAACAAAAAGGTCATAGGCACTATCTGGCGTGGCATCAGGAGATGTTGCCATCTTCACAAAAGCTCAGAAGGTTTGACTTGTTTGGAGTCTGGTGACGTGCGATCGGCTCTCAGCGATAACCTTCTTTGGAATCCGCAGAGGGGCCAAGCTGCCACATGCACAATTCAGGCACCCGTCGATACCTAACAATAAGCGTCAGATTAAGACGAAATGACTGTTAACGCTTCTGAAATACATCTTTACCTATTTTAATCCCTCTAAATCTTTCTTATCTTCCTATACCTGCGCGACAATGTCTGATGATTGTACGCTTTGCGAACAGGGCATAATTATACCTACTGGTCAAATATGCCCAAACTGCGGGACAAAAAAGTTAACGGCACGTCACCAGGTTGGCTTATTATTTGGAGTGTACGGGTTTGAGATGCGAAAATGGCATGTTTTAAATGCAAGAAACTGTTTGCGTTCCGCAAAGCTACAGATGCAAATAACAGGGAGACAGGCGCTATGGGGAAGTGAGGGGCTGCTACTTAAGAATCCTTTGAAATAATAATGTTTCGTGTTTTATCTCCTACTGCGGGTAAACGTGAGGTCCATCCTCCTCACAATCCCTCACGTCTTCGGCCCAGTTTATGGTTCATAAAGCCCGCCCATACAAGTCTATACAAAACGGTTCATCCGATCCTGTCTCCATTTCCTCCTCCATTTGACCCTCTCTCCGCTCATACGGTCCTCTATACTACAAGTACCAGTCACACCGATGACCACCTCTACTACAGCCCCAGCAGAGTGTACGGCTTTCACAATAACGCCGCTATCCGCGTTGGGCCTAGAAGTACTTGGTGTAGGTGCGGCCGGGACAGTCTATAAGATTGATGAGCACACCGTTCTTAAGGCATTAACGGCATATGAGCCTCCAACACGCGACTCCTTACCGCGGGACCATTGGTTCTATGCCTCGGAAACGCTGTTCGCCTTTAGCCTGATGAAAGATGAACGGACCGTCTATCGGCTGCTTGAGAAATGGCCTCATCCAAACATTGCGGATGCCATCGATATCGACCACGGTGAGGGCATCTATCTCCGCAGATATCATCCTTTATCCCAGTTCGGGTCACCTACACAGTCAGTTCGCGTTCAGTGGTATCGGGACATAATGCGGGGCTTGCTTCACCTACACAACCTCCACGTAGCCCACGCAGACGTCCGTATCGACAATGTGCTCTTTGACTCGCATGGCCGTGCTATCCTCTGCGACTTTAGCGCCTCTTGTCCATTTGGATATCCAAATCTGGCCCGCTCTTGTCCCAACATCCCGATGTCCATAAAGGACCGATGGAGATTATTTCGGATGCTACGGACAGATTTGCCATGGCTTCACTCATGTTCTATATGGAGACTGGAAACAAGCCCGAACTAGCTATCGAGGATGACGGGACACTGATCCTGCCACCAATCCGCACCGGTCACAACAGCATGGATTCGATGATCAGGAGATCCTGGTTAGCAGAGTATAGCTCCACCGCCGAGATGTTGAAACACGCAGAATCTCTTCATATAGACGAGTGTCGGGAATCTCATGGCTCGATGACAGAACAGGTGCCAAAGAGTGTGCTACAAGATCGCATTAGGAATTGGAGGAAGCATCGGAAGGAACAACTCGGCTGAACCCTCTTTGCAATTGTTATCATGTTTTAAGGCACTAATTTCTCCTTGATTACAGGCTGGGTTACACATTCTCTACCAACGGAAGCTCAATTACAGAGCTTAGCTGCGCAACATGGTCTCGAAGTCGATGGAGAAGTGCGATTTAATGGAGAGTATCCTCAGCAGGAATATACTGCCGCCACCAATACCTCCGTACATACAGTTCTAATGGCTAAGTCAGATTTGGAGGGTTCGAGATAGGAGGATTGGAGGCGACGTATGTTGCGAGCGTCTCGAAAGAGAATATGCTATACTAACACTGCATGGCGCTCCGCAATTCAAAAGTTACAAATCTTGAATACTTGAAGTCTCAAATCGTAGTGTCCAATTTTGTGTTGACCAGGCCCACGTTACGGAATGCTATGCCGCACGCCTGAGATGGAAATAGGGGTTAGATTCTACGAGCTTCCGTGGTTCAAGGTCAACTTAGATACGCTTGTCTTTGCATCTGAGGATGGTTCACCCTGGAAATAGGCAGATATATAGGACAGAGAAGGCAATGGTTGAGATGATGACTCAGACACCGAGGCGGCTGTACGGCCACCGATGCGAAGCTGGTTAAGCGTCCTGCATGCATTGTCAGACTTTCCTTGGGCAATTCCCTTTGATGGACAATGACACGGCGATGTACCACAGGCTCCCACGACTCCATGCAGCCAAAAGTTGAGCACCAATGAGGCGACCTACGAGAGTACCGTGAACAGATGCCACTAAAGCTGCTATAGAGCTAGCTATTATGTTTTCTTATATTGTTATAAACCTCTGAAATAAGGGTAGTGGGATGAGCAGAAACTAAGCCTAATTCAGCTATTCAATCCCATCGATTCTAGACTAGTCAACCTGCAGGAGCTATAACCTTAAAATCCAATACCACTCTGCACAGGCCTCCTTTACTTCCAGCCCAACCAACGTTGATAAATCACTTTTCCTGCAAAAGTTCTTGCAAAGCCTCTACAGATTGTGGTAAGGCCCTCTTGTAGGCCGGAATCACCATTCCAGTTACGGTAATCCTCCCATCCCGCTTAGAATCTCCTCGTCGCGTGAACTGGCGTGTAAACTCGTCGCCGGCTTCGAGCTGAGTCCACATTTCCATCCACTCGCCTCTGCTGCTTGTAGCTTGGACAGTGCTAATATATCAGACTCTGCTCATATAATAAGTTAACGTAAATCTCTTACCTTTGGTGAGACTTATCACAAGTCTCTACTAATAAATGAGAAATAGTTGCAGGAGTTTCACACACAGCGGCTTTTGTGCATCCCGTGAAACTATTATTGCTGGGCGCGGTCACAACGCACCAGCGGCTTCAGCAACTACTATTACCTCAGTCCTCTCACAGGTCTTGTTGCATGTTGATCCCAGCCTACTCGGCCGAATTTGGTCCCGGCCGCCTCACCTGAAGGGTAACGTGTACCTGTTCGATTCCTGCGCGACGTCAAACAGCTAATTATAGCACGAGGTGCTTTGAGTGTATGTCTCTGCCTGCGATTACGTGCTACAGTATATACGTGATACTGGGCTTAGCACGACAATTTAGCTACAGGGAGACAAATTATTAGTCATTGTTGAACGATATAAACGTGGTGGGATCTTACCTAAGTACCTTGACGGTCCAAAAACTTGGTTACTGATGACGGTAGCTTCATCATCTGAAGGGTGTCCCGAGCATCCTCAACTGAAATCGGCTTGGTATGAGCGCGTGTATACGGGCGTTCATGCGGGGTTTTCCCGCCTTTCCAAACAATTTTACTATCATCTCCCACACTCCACCACCCTCGTCCTCCAGCCATATATATTTTCGATCTCGCTTCCCATGACATTGCCATTTCGGCTCGATGTCGGCCCTCTTGATCCAAGTCCAGACGTAACGCATTCCAAGCACCCTCGGTGTTAAAGGGTTTCTGGAGGATGCCTAAATCATGAAGCCGCCGTGAATCCCACATGACGTATCCCCACTCACGCAATGGCCCTCGGCTTTTCTGATAGACGAACTGTTGTTGAGTTTCATCCTGATGAGCCTACCGCCAGATTTCGGCCGGACCAGGGTCGGGATCATCGAAGAACGGTGGTCTTATATGGCTGCGCTCGTCCTCTGGGGTGAAGTCTGATAGGAGGGGTGTGTCATCGGGTTCGTTCACGTTATCAAGCGCATCGTAGAGAAAATCGGATCGAGTTCGTGGGCAACTGAAGCGGCGGTCATTTAGCAACTTGTGGCGCGCCTTATATGTCTCTGCCGTGATGATTTGATGCAACTTTTCTAAACCAAGGGAAAGAAGATGTTGGATGTAAGGCGACTCTATTCCGACCCCATATTCAACCCTGAGTTCGCCCCAAGTAATATCGTGCTCGGCAACGTCATCGAAGGCTTAAATTGATTAGCGCTGGATGCCATAGTTATCATGATGCAACTGCATACCTGGAGAGACTGCCCGAACGAGGAAATCATGAATGCAACCCAGCTGCTCATTTTCCCATGGCGCGAAATTTGCAAAGAAAATATTTCTCTCTTCTTCTATGCTCCTAGATTTGCTGAAGATGTTGCGGAAGACTTCAAACCTGTACAAAGCTCTTTCGATGCGACATGTTTCATCATATGTTGGGTCAAGCCATCTAACTCATCGGAGATTCTCTCTTATCGAGATATTGTTGACGAACATGCGCGCAAAAGCGCTCACACAGTTGTAGAACTTGCCAATGGGAAGCGCGCTGGCGAGAGTCCATGACTCGGGTGGGGATCGTCTTCGGCGAAGATGGTTCGCAATAAACTCTTAGATCTCCTCTTCCGTATGAGATGGCAATTGTGAGGACTCTGATGCGGCGATAGCTTCTGGAAGCACGTCAAAACCTACCTGCGTAGACAAAACGCGCGTCGTGATTGCGTTTTCGGCGTTATTGAACGTATAGAAAAATGCAGGGCAAGACAGCGCGGCGCATCGCAGGGACAGAAGATCGGTAACGGTTGATAGCACCTTTTGGGTTATCTCAACAGGCAATCTTTCGACAGGACTAACTCGAGGTCCTTCCATGGTGGGTGGCATTGAAGACAAGAGGATAAGGTCTTGTTAAACCAAAATAGGTAGTAAATTGACTATATTGCTTAATCTGTCTAAAATTCTGCAGTATTTTTAGAAAAAGCACTACCTTTTTCCTATTTAAGTTATAGCTAGTTAGGTAATATAGTCATTTTAGGAAATAAGGTGCCTTTAGTTAAAAC
>JACYFE010010833.1:0-16175 GCA_014764975.2 Fusarium sp. DS 682
GGACCCCAGATAGTTTCTGATCGGTTGATGTACCAGATTGACACGATCATGTCAGTACCCTCGGGGATGAACTGGTTACCAATGCGGGTGTCGCGTATGGCTTGACGCATGGTCAATGGAACAGTTGGGTACAGTCGAAGTGTCTCGTGCATGATGCCGTTGACGTAGGGAAGCTGCTCAAGGATTCCAGCAATATCTACGGTGGGGTTACTGGCCAACTCCTCTGGTAGCCCGTTCCTGACTTCCTCCCGGAGCTTGTCTTGGTACTCTGGGTGCTTAGCCAGTAAGTAGGATGCCCAAGTCAGTGCAGAAGACGTAGTTTCGTGTCTATGAATGGTCAGCTATATCATTAATCGACAGACTGGATGTCACTTACCCTGCTGCGAGGAAAGTTAGAAGCTGATCCTTCAACGACTCATCAGAGAAGTTATTCGACTTGATGAGAAGCGACAGGATATCGAAGTGGTCATCTCCCTTTTCGATAATGGCAGCCTTCTTCTCTTGGAGCATTGGGTAGGAAATCTCATTCAACGAGCCTGTCAGGTAGTTGAAGACATCGTTCATCCGCCAAGGAATTAGACGAACCAGAGGCACACCCACCACCATGGCTAACCCAGAGAAGATGAGTTTATCCCGGCTGGGCTCGAGAAGCTGCTCATAGATGTCGGCGAGAGGGTCCTTCTTCTTCTCGATGGTATCGAACTTGCGTCCCAAGCCGGCGATGCCAATGATGTCCAGCGTGACCTTACTCGCCCAACTGTTGAGCTCGATGACAGACGACCCCGACTCAGCGATATCCTGATTCACAGCCTTAGCCATCGCCTGACTCTTCTCCCACATCATAGGGTATAGCTCCTTGATATGTCGAAAATGGAAGGCTGGTGTTGAGTTCTTGCGCAGAAACTTGTGAGCGTCGCCCTCAACGATAATGAGGCCATCGCCGAGAACGTATCGTAAGAAGGAGCTAATTCTCTTGGGCTTGGTGAAGTCATAACAGTTGTGAACGAGGAGATCTGCTAGAAGTTGAGGGTTGGTGATCATGATATGATTTCTGAATGAATTGAGAGTGACAAAGTCTTCGCCGGGATATTGTTTCGCAATATCCATGAACAGGTCGCCGGATGGTCTGTCTTTGATGGCGATGGCTCGATGAGCGGCGCTCAAATAAGCCTAGTTGAACATGATGTGAGAATTGAGATTCAAGAGATATATTATACACAAAAGTTTGAACAAAGTCGTCACTTACCTTTGGGCCAGGAATGTGTCTGAGTGGGCTGAAGAATACTGGGTAGAGGAACCCCCAGAACACGATTCCAAAAGCATAGTTAATGAGTAGAATAGTACCAACAGCTGCCAAACGGCTCTTGGTATCGTAGTAATCCGGAAAGACTTTGATCGCAACAAAAGACTCGATAACCGCTGCTAACGTAAGGCTGGGAAAACCCAGTAGCTTGGAAACGACAGCCATGTTGAATCAGCTCAGCTGCAATGTTTTGTGTAATTCAGATTTCGTCAAAGGGCCAGTCTACCAGACTTGTTAAAGTATAGGTCAGTCTTGAAATTACCAACAAGCTGGTAGGTATATAAAACGCTTAGTGAGTTCGACTAACATCTCATGTGAAATTTTCCGAAGCCCCAAGAGTTTCATGGTCTGATTTTCTTCCATTGAAGCCATCAACGCTCGCTTGCCTCTGATGACTAGCGCTCTGCAATAGGAATCCCCCATTAACGATCGTCTCTGACTATGTCGCAAACGCAACCTGATTGGGTTTAGCATGCGAGCAGCCAATTAGATCTAACTGTATCTAGTATGCAACTCGCATTCAGGCTATTTAGTTATCAGTGAGATGCATCATGCCCCAGACCCAAACAGATGGGTTCGTAATTAATAACACGTGGAAAGCGCCCGCGGAGGGTTATGCATCACGTTATTGTTGATCCGGTTCGCATGTGCGAGCAACTTAATTCTTTCAACATCATGTTGGAATTGAGGAGATTTCGCAACCTAGGCCGAAACTAGATGGAGATCCCCCGACATTTGACAGCTGAAGCATGAACGGAAATTTCTTTCGATCCAAAGATGAGAGAAAAGATGAAGCTTGAAAAGGCCGATAAGTTTGAGGTCTGAAACACCTCAGCTTGTTGCTTTTGTTGAGTAAAGCAGGTTCGTCAGACTCTGCATCATCGCCATCACAAGCAAACCACCTTGGTGCACTCCTTCCAATGGCTTCCAAGACTATCGTTTGCCTCATTCTAAGCTGTGCCCTCTTAGGAGGCTATGCTAGTATGTTCACGTCATACCATGACGGCTTTTTTGATGCTATCCGCGATTGCATCACCAACGCGAAGTCGCTTGATGGAGGCTCAGCGTGTCCTCTGGATATGTCGGACGCAATCACCAGGAAGCTCACAGGGTATCAGTCTGTCGACGAACCGGTGATGCTCCTGCTAGAATTCTTTGCCCAAGGGCTGAAGAAGCATCCTGATAGCAAAGGAATGGACCTTGAGGCTCTTCTAGCATTTGTGTACCTGGCCGCACAGTTCTGTGGCGCTTGGTATCTCATTGCTCTCGAAGGGCTGAGGTTTGGCAACCGTGGGACAATACTAAGTTGGTAAGATAATACTCCGAAACACTTATCTAGAACTCTTACTGACGTGGAATACAGGACCGGGACGTTCGGTATCGTCTTTCAGTCTGTCACAATAACAATTATCGCCCCGATATACCTGACTCTCCAACTCCTCCTCTCGCCAACAATTCCTCAACAAGCAGGTCTACTTGCCGACCCGTGCGATCTCAGCCTTCTCCCGTTCTCGACCATCATATCATATATTCTACCAACCATCGGTCTCTGCTTGCCGTTAATCTTCGACATCTCAAGGGAAGCCAAATTCGTCTTGGTGGCTCTTTGGCAGCCGTTCCCTCTGTATCAAACTGCCATCCAACGAATCTCCCGTGTAGTCTGTTGGTCCCGCCGAGGTAAAGCCAACAACACCGCACATATCGATCCGAGAGCCTGCAGGAAGGCCATGAACCGCGCATATAGATTCATCACGACATTTACAGTAGCCGTACATTTGGCTGTACTCGGGACCATCCTCGCCTCTTCCATGGACCTTACGACCAGTGTTTCTGGACAGCATATCCTCTCCCTCACGTCACTCACAAACCCACCAACTCTGGCCTTACTAGACCCACCCGTTTCCGCCATGGAAGCAAGAGAGATTGTCGTTGCATTCTTGCGATGGGATGTCTACTGTACCTGCCTTGCAATGGCCATCTGGACCGGATACCAACTCTACTCGGCGCAAAGAGCCCCGAGCCGTGTTGTAATCTGCTTCAACACGATCTGGTGGACGATTCTCGGCGGACCGATCTACCCAGCTTTGAGACTGCTCTGGGAAAGAGATGCTGTGGTTTTGGACCGGATGGAACTGTTCAACTCGTCACGAAAATATGAGTAAGTCACAAAGATACGGGACATTGGGGCAATCTGATCAAGTTTCCAATTTGAGAACAAAAAGCAACTATCCGAGTACTTATTAAAACAGAATAAATCGTGTACAAAAGCCGGTATCAAGACGAAAGCATACCCAATGCATTAGGTGATCCAAAATTGTTCTCGCCGCAATCCATTTGGCCCGGTGACATCATGGCAGGAGAAGGGGTAATGGGTTGAGGGGTATGACCTCGAAAAGGCTGTACTCCATAAGTATCATCACCAGGGATGAATCCAACAGCTGACCTAATGCCTATGGCAGAGTTCAATCTAGCAAGGATATGAGCAGCCCTTTCAGTCTGTTCAGGAGTAGTGTAAATACAGTGTGTGACAAGCCTAATTGAGTGAACAATGATAATGGCCGCTGCGCCGTCGTGTAGCATTGTCGCTGGCATGCCACTGGGGTCGATATCACCCAGAGCGTATGGCACGGCAGCGAGCATGTCATCGACGGATTTGCGGACATCAGATTCAAGGAAGGGAACGGTTTCTGCCCATGAATTGTAATTATACCCATCATCATCCTCCGACGGTAGCAATGTAGATTGGTAGAGAAGCATGGTCTGAAGCAAAATGAGACGCGCTGAGCGAACGAGAATGATGATGCAAGCTGTTTCAGCATCGTAGTGCATCTTTCCAGCACTCATCTCACCAAGCATCGTTGGTACGCCGCGACCTTCGAAAGTGCTTTGCCAGTACTCGGCTGCTTCGGTGTCCCAGACGTTGAAGGCATCAAGCATGTCAAAGCATTCTTGGATCAGAATCCTTTCGTCTTCCGATGCAGTACTGCTCTGCGATGCTGTTGAGGGACTGGCAGCTTGTGGCTGATTGGGGTCCGATTGCATGATCCAGAATAGACGATGGCGCAGCGACAAGGTCCTTGCCATCATCGACAGTGCTCGGAGGAGAGGGTTGAAGATGCCTATGACGGTGGCGATGGCGCCGGGATCAGTGTATTTATCGTCGCCATGTATGTATGAGTAGATTTGCTAGCAGTTGAGTCAGCGTTGCTCACGGCATGTGAGTTTGTTGCCACTTGACTTACCAGTCGCAGCAGAGCAAGCAAGAACAGTTCGGATCCTCTCCGTGTACCGATCTGACTTGGTCCTCGTTTCTCCAACAGATAGAAAAGACCTGAAGCATGTTCATTCGGATCACCCAAGCCTTCACCACTAAAATCCTATAATGAAGTCAGAAATGTAAATAATTGATGTCGCGTGCCACTTTACCTTGTACGTGCAGAGTAGGAGAATGGTTGCAATCACTTTGTCATCCATCGCCTGGTCATCAGACTGTATACTCTGCTGCAAGCCCTTGATAACGCGTCCATAATTCCTCAACGACCGTGTCCGAAGTTCCTGGTTGCCCAAATGATTGTATGCAGCCAGTTGGGCAACACTCAATGTCGCTGTCTCGATAAGTCCATCCTTGTAGTGATCGTACAAGCCCGGCAGGAAGCTGAAATGCCCTGGAAACCCATGGTCGTCGTGGGGGGACACGAAGCGACGCACAAAATAGCAGAGCGACATCTTCTCGAATGGTTCTGTCGGGTGTCGAACCATGGCTACAGATCTTCGATGAACGGGCGCTTCTACAATCCGTGTTTTGGGCTTTGGGGCCTCCTTTTCGGGCGGCTTTTCATCTTGCGGGGGACTCGCGGTGGTGGTGGTACTACTACTGGCTGTGCTTGGCGCTTTGGGCGCTTTCGATGCAGTAGATGATACACTTTGCGATCTTCCCTTTGGCGCAGAGTGCCTAAAGTGAAATTCATCGGTGTATCCAAGACACGGCTTTCCGTAGTTGTAGCATCGTCGACACGTCGGCTTCCCCTCGTCGCACTGCAAAAGGATAAGAGATGATTAGACGTTTATCGCTCAATCAGAATCAATCCATTACTCACCTTTACTTTCCGCTGGCGACAGCGCAAGCAACCTGAACTAAAGCGGCCTGGGAATACCATCTTTCGCTAAGATAGGGCAAACGTGCGTTGTCAAGTGGTTGGTGAGCTGAATGAGAAGATCCGGGGAAAGATTGCGGGATTGCAGATTACGATTACGGAGCCCGCGGGAGGGAAAGAATGGAGCAAAGATAGCCAACTCAGGGCGGGCAACGTTTTCTCATGGCACGGATGTATTAGTGTCTCGGTTCAAGAGTGAAACCCCGCAAGGCAACTGAGCTAACGAGAGCTGGAAACAGGGTTTCGGCCATGGGTTAGCGTTGTGATGACAGGGGGACGCGGCATGGTTCAAGTGCCGTTGAGTGGAGAGAAGAGAAAAGATCGTCGTTTGTGCTTTTTCAGGTTAAGCTTGCGATAACAAGAGCCCGTCGTTGGTTGAGAGGATCTAGCCTCGGCTTCAACAGCATCTTGATCGGCTTCAATTCTTGTTAACTCGTGAAAGATGACGATGGGGCTAAAGAAAGTCGTTAGAGCTTGATTAGTTTGTATAAGATGTATTGAGTAGTATTCGCATGTGTAAACCAGAAATTCGCCTCGGACTCTCAGACCAACTCCGTCAATCAGTCTTCACTGTGCAAACAATCATGTCTTCACTGCTCTACTCTCCCGTTATTGAGTATGCCTCCAATGCGAGCAGACTCATCCTATCACCACTTCTCTCCGGTCCATTGCTCATCGCAGCAACTTACGCCCCCGATGCCGTTAACAATGCCCTCGCTTCCATGGCCGCCAAGCTCCCAGAGCATGCCTCGCATACCCTGGAGCTCACGACGGTCAAGAAGATTCTATACGTATGGCTCGGCCTGGGCATTGTCCGAACCATTAACCAATTCCTCAATACCATGGCTCACAATTCATGGCGAATGAGAGCTGCTTCGGGCTGGGACTGGAAGAATGAGATCGCCGTTGTCACTGGTGGCTCGAGCGGCATTGGCTTGAGCATTGTCCAGAAGCTAGCAGCCATGGGTATCCGTGTCGCTGTCTTTGATGTTCAAGGCTTGCCAAAAGAACTTGAAGGAAACTCGCGCGTTCACTTTTATCGATGCGACGTTACTACAACCGAGTCTGTGGCAGAGGCTGCTGATGCAGTCCGTAAAGAACTTGGTCACCCATCAATCCTCATCAATAACGCTGGCATCACCTCCCCAATGCCCATTCTCAAGATGCCAGAGTCGTTCCTCCGCAAGATCATGGGTGTCAATCTCATGGCGCTGTGGTACACCACTCAGCAATTCCTCCCTCGCATGATTCAGCTGAACAAGGGTCATGTCATGACAGTCGCAAGTATCGCGTCGTTCGTCGCCCTTGCGACAGGAGCCGATTACTCTGCCACCAAAGCTGGCGCGCTGGCTTTCCACGAGTCACTCGCCAGCGAAATCAAGCATTTCTACAAGGCTCCCAATGTCTTGACAACGGTTGTTCATCCCAACTTTGTCAGAACACCTCTCGTCGAAGGCTTCGTGGATCGTCTGGAGCGTGGTGGCGTTCGTCTTTTGACTGCCGATGATATCGCCAAGGAGGTTGTTGCACAGATCAAGAGCCGACGCGGTGGTCAGCTCATTATTCCCAAGGCTGTTGATGTTATTTCTGGTATTAGAGGTTGGCCGACTTGGCTGCAGGAGATTGTTCGCGACATGATTGGCAAGACAGCGGGCAATTAAGACCAAGGCAAGCAGATGGCAGATGTACAGTATCTATAATATCGATAGGTAGGTAATTGACTAAATTGTCATCCCTGCAAAATTGAACTGAACCAGGCCTTTGGGCCTTGCGGTGCTTTTTAAACCCTCGTGTAATTGAATTGAATGCGTGCGACAGCGTCTTGAACATCATAGCCGGGCGCAAGCCAGCATCAGGAACTGCCAAGATGATACCGTAACACCCAACACTGCTGATTGAACCTAATAAAAGACGTTATTGAGATTATATTTGTTGCTTAAAACGTTATTTTCTTGGAATTACACTGTAATGCTGTTGACCGAGGCGGGTGAAATACTTAAAGACGCCCGTTCCCTCAATGCTGGCTGGTCTTCTGCATCCCCAGGTCTTCCCCACTACAACCATCTATCTGCCTTAGCAGCTCACACCAACTAATTGATTCAACATGGCGGTATTAAGCACACTCAAAACAGCATTTGCCTACACATACGCCTTTGTAATTACTCCATGGATTCTTTCGCGCTTTTTATTCGACATTTCTCTCTGTCTCATTCCATGGCTACGACCCAACATAAAATGGACACTGAACCAAGCTGTCCGCGTCCGCGTTGTCCGACTCTTGCTTCTCTACTGGTCCCTCACCAAATCAGGCGACAAAATGAGATTTGACCAGGGCAAAGAGAAGAATCGATTCGAAGTCGTCGGTCCACGATCGCCCAAGTTGTACAGAGGAATTCTGTCGGATTACACCGTCCAGCCTGCGCAATTGGGCATGACATGGACACCCGCGCGACCACCGCCCGCTGGCATCGTTCACCCGGGCATGGTAGTCGTCTTGCACTTTCATGGCGGCGGCTTCGTTATTGGGAATGGTCGAGATGAAGATACTGGGTATACGGCCAAGACTCTCATCAAGCATATGGGCGCCACTCATGTCTGCTCGCCCAACTATCGCTTGTCCAGCAGCAAAAACGGTCATTTTCCTGCTCCTCTTCAGGATGCACTTACAGCATATCTCCATCTCATCAAGACAAGAGGCATTCCCGCCAACCAGATAATTTTTTCTGGTGACTCAGCTGGAGCAAACTTGGCTCTTGCTCTGGTACGATACATTCACGAATATGGTCAAATCGACGAGGTCCCGTTCCCCCGAGCGATGACCCTTTGGTCCCCTTGGACTGATGTCGCTGGTGCTCTGGAACAAGATGCTACGCAGTCACCTCATTACAAGACGGACTATTTGAACATGCACTTTGCACGCTGGGGCGCATCAACAGTATCTGGCTTTGGCGCAACTGATCCAGCTAGTCCATACCTCTCCCCTCTGCGCCATCCATTCAAGCTAGAAAAGCCTCTACCTGTCTACGTCAACGCTGGAGGCGGCGAAGTTCTATGCGATGATATCACCAACTTCGTCGCACGTTACAAGAAGATTGGTTGGCCGATGTACTTGGACATCTCGGAAGGCTGTCCTCATGACATTATCCTGCTGGGAGATAGAATTGACTTTACAGCCGAGGCAGAAAAGGCAGCAGAGCATGCGAGGCGTTTCTTGAACCATCGTGCGGGGTTGAATCTACGAAGCTATGCATAATCTCTTTCGTGACCGAGGCCGGGGAACGAAGGGCAGGCAGAAGGATATCGAAGTTTCTACAACATCTACGTACATAGCTCAACAAATTTCTTTCACATGTGAATTAACCTCAAAACATTTCGTCATTGTTTCAGTGATCGACCCCTCCTCGGAGCCAAGTGATCAGCTCTGCAGCTTTGACACGTCCCAAGTCTTATCCGTCGCGTGATTCTCTCGGTACTTAGCCCTGCCCATGCTAGTTTTCCATGATGAAGATCATCGGCCGAGGCTACCCCACAATCTGTGAACCCTCAACGCGAAATTGCTGTATACAGTTTAGCTTGCGATCAACCTTTGCCCCCCAGTCCAACTCTCGCATGACGTTATTAGCTTTTGTTTTGTTAGTCGTCATGAAAAAAGATTTAGGTTGGGTCTTTATCGGAGACGGGCCCCGCGGGGGCGGAGAAAGGGTTCATATCATCGCCTGTTTACTCGGAAGCTATACCAGAACTTCGCTACTCATTCGAGGGACAGTGACGCCAGGCTCTGAAAAGCTGTCGCAACATGCCGAGGCTTTGATATCTTTACTCTGTCATCGGAAGGTTTATTGATCCAACGGAGCGTCAAGAGTTCACCCATATCTCCTTGTCATCTTTGTACAAAATTGGCCTGCATCGACGTTGACTTTGGAAACTTGATCAACAACACAAACTACTCAGACATCACTCATCACCATGGCCGACGAAAGCAAGTCTTTTGATGTTATCATCATCGGCGCTGGAATATCCGGCATCAACGCAGCCTACCGTCTTCAAACAGAAGGCCCTCCCGACTTGACCTACGCCATCCTCGAAGGTCGCGACTCCATCGGCGGTACATGGGATCTCTTCAAGTATCCCGGCATTCGATCCGATTCTGATATCTTCACCTTCGGCTTTCCCTGGAGTCCCTGGAAGCATGATCACACTCTTGCACCTGGCGACAAGATCAAAGAATACATGATCGAGTCGGCACGATCGACTGGTATCGACCACCATATATGCTACAGTCACTCTGTCCAAGAAGCCAACTGGTCTTCTAAGGAGAAGAGATGGCAGCTTCAGGTTACGCGCGCTGGCGATGAGAAGCCTGTTACCTTCCAAGCTCGATTTGTGCTCCTGGGTACCGGCTACTATGACTACCAGACTCCTCTCCAGACTGTGATTCCTGGCATCGAGAGATTCCAAGGCAAAGTTATTCACCCACAGTTCTGGCCTGAGGACTACGACTATACCAACAAGGAAGTCGTCATCATCGGAAGCGGTGCTACGGCCGTCACAATCCTCCCATCCATGTCTGACAAAGCCAAGCGTGTCACCATGCTACAGAGAAGTCCAGGCTACATTTTCCCTCTTCCATCAACCAGTCTTTTCACACGTCTTCTATTCACCCTTCTTCCCGCCAGTATTGCTCTGTTCCTCAACAGACTCCTCTGGCTGGTACGAAGCTATCTCACCAACATTTTCTGCAAATCCTGCCCCGGGATCGCCAAGAAGCTCATCAGACATGTCACCATCAAGAACCTTCCTCCTGATGTCAGCTGGGATCCTCACTTCAAGCCTCGATATAACCCATGGGAGCAACGATTCTGTGCCAGCCAGGATGGAGATTTCTTCGCGGCTATCCGATCGGGTAAAGCGGATATTGTGACGGATAAGATCAAGACCATTACTGAGAAGAGCATCGAGCTTGAGTCTGGAGCTTCACTACATCCTGACCTCATCATCACAGCTACTGGTCTTAAGATCCGCTTTGGGGGCGGCATTAAATTTTGCATTGACGGCACGCCATTTAACGTCTCAGACAAGTTTGCATGGAAGACTGTTATGCTTCAAGATGTGCCCAACTTGTTCTTCATTTTTGGATATGAGAACGCATCGTGGACACTTGGCGCTGATGTCAGCGCAAGACTCTTTATGCGCATTCTGCACAAGGTGAACCAGAGCAAGGCTAATGTTGTCGTTCCACGTCTGTCTTCATCGAGTGGTATGCCGGTGAAGCCAATGATGAGCTTATCTTCTACCTATCTCAAGACAGCCAGCTCTGTCTTCCCCAAGGGCGGAACAGGCTCCTGGAGTCCCAAGTCAAATTACTTTGCGGATATGGCTGGAGCGAGGTGGGGAGATATATCTACGGGCTTGGAGTACGTTTGATGACGGTTTCATGTATGAAAGAGAATCCTATGTTGCTTAGAAGTATATACCAAGTCGTTTAGTTCATTATGGTAGCAGTATTTCGATAAGCTCTACGATATGGTTCCCCTAGCCCCGATGTTACCGTGTCATGTCTGTAAGCATTCAAAATGATCTTGACCAGTCGTCTTACACGATTAGCAATTTGGTTATCTCTTTTGCAAAGGGTCAAGATTAGACTAAGCCAGTTCCTAACCATGGCTGTTCATAAGCGGAGACAAAGGTGAGTATGTAAGCGGACCAGCAGGGAATTCGTCGGAGCATTTGTAGTCAGCACCCCAACATCAGGAAAAGGACATTGTCTCTGTAAGACAAATTCCACCCTCTCAGTGCTCAATAGGATGTAATTTCACGTAGTTTGAACCTGGTTATCTCCATAGTAGCATATGGCACAGTTCAGGCCAGAGGGCTTCTCGCGTGATTCGCGTTGTCTCTATTTACTGTCTACCAGCAGTGACAAACACAATCTATGACTCGGCTTTCGCCTCAGATACACTCATTTGCTAAGGTGGGCAGCAACACCGGGAGAAACCCTCCTGTGCAACCATTTGCGTTGCGTTGTGTGCATGGAGAACCAGCTCTGAGCTTGAATCGATAGGAGCGCCTGAAGGTCAACAACCATTACACCACGTGGCTGTCAGACTTCTAGGGTTGTCGGCGATTATCCGGAAAATCCGATCCCAATTCGATCAAGTCGGCCCATGTATGGTAACCTCCGCATCCTTCGTTGGAGACCGATGCTACATAGCTCCATGTCTGGGAAGGCTCGGCAACAGAGATGGCATTTCATTAACCGTCTTTCCGATGGGTCACTCGATGACTGGACCTGCATTGGCCAGTTTTATGATACTCCCCTCCCAGGTCTATCAAAGTAAGCTTAAGTTTCCTCGATGTGAGATGCTCGCCCTGAAAGGTGATGATTGTCAGAGCAACGACCGTATTAACAGACATCTTCTTCTTTCCAAGACAAGTGCTTGGGTATAGACTTGAGTGTAGTCAATACATTGCTGGGTTCCAGTTAGCTCTAGGCAAAAGTGAATTATTTCGGAATATCGGGTGTAGTTGCCATGCTCGCTAATCGGATCATGCTATGATATTGCCAATATACATCAAAATCAGCAAAGCTTCAAACATCAAAGAGGCAAACATTGCTAATCGGCTAAATTGACGATCTAATCCCCGCAGACGACCCCGTGATAATTTAAATGTTACAGCAACCATCTTGAGATCTAACCCCAGAAAGGGACGTAATATTAGTACCAAATAAGAAACCCTCCCAATTCGGAGTAAGCCTCGATCTTGTGAGAGTATTATCCGGTGCACAATTAAAAACCGACCCATATTTGCGGGCAGGCCCGTTATAACTTGCTGTTTAGGGTGTCAATGACAAACTTGGCGATGCTCCGACATTTCCTCAATGGGCTTCATTCGGAGCTTGGTTCTCCGCATATAAGGCTCTATAACCCCAGACATACCAATTTTCCGGCAAAACACGCCGGAAGTCTCTGGATTGGCTAATTATTGACTTTTGTGGGAGACGGGGCCGAAAATGCCATCTACGATGCTATATCGAAGTTGTATATAAGGTCGGGTAGTAACCCCTTGACGTTTCGTTCGACATCTTCAGACAGTATCTTCTGCTTCGAAGAACAAGCCCAACTGGATCGGTCACAATGCATACTCTTTCGATTGTCCTCGCTCTCGCACCTGTGGCCGCCTTTGCGCAGTCTCCCATCTGGGGACAGTGTACGTGAAGCCAAGCTTCGATGAACTCAATATCACATCACTAACACTTCACTTAGGCGGCGGTAACGGTTGGACTGGCCCTACAACTTGTCAGAGTGGTCTAAAGTGTGAGAAGATCAACGACTGGTACTACCAGTGTGTTCCTGGATCTGGAGGAGGAACTGACCCCCCGCCCTCTTCAACTACGACTGGCGGCGGTACTCAACCTACCGGTGGCAACGGCAATGGTGGAACCGGCCTTGATGCCAAGTTCAAGGCCAAGGGCAAGCAGTACTTTGGTACTGAGATCGATCACTACCATCTTAGCAACAACGCTCTCACCACCATTGTCAAGAACCAGTTTGGTCAGGTCACATGCGAGAACAGCATGAAGTGGGATGCCATTGAGCGTAAGCTTCTCCATCATCAAAATAATGTCAAGGTCCATCTAACATAAAATAGCCTCGCGCAACTCGTTCAGCTTCGGCAACGCCGACCAAGTCGTCAACTTCGCCACACAGAACGGCAAGCTCATCCGTGGCCACACTCTCCTCTGGCACTCCCAGCTTCCTCAGTGGGTCCAGAACATCAACGACCGCTCTACTCTCACATCGGTCATTCAGAACCATGTCACAACCATGGTCACCCGCTACAAGGGCAAGATCCTCCAGTGGGATGTTGTTAACGAGATCTTCGCTGAAGACGGTAACCTCCGCGACAGTGTCTTCAGCCGAGTTCTCGGTGAGGACTTTGTCGGAATTGCTTTCCGCGCTGCCCGCGCCGCCGATCCTGCTGCCAAGCTCTACATCAACGACTATAACCTCGACAAGGCTGACTATGCTAAGCTCACCAGAGGAATGGTCGCTCACGTCAACAAGTGGATTGCTGCTGGTATTCCCATCGATGGCATTGGCTCTCAGGGCCACCTTGCTGCTCCTAGTGGCTGGAACCCTGCTTCTGGTGTTCCGGCAGCTCTCCGAGCTCTTGCTGCCTCAGACGCCAAGGAGATTGCCATCACTGAGCTCGATATCGCTGGTGCCAGTGCTAGCGATTATCTCACTGTCATGAACGCCTGCCTCTCCATCCCCAAGTGTGTTGGTATCACTGTCTGGGGTGTCTCTGACAAGGACTCGTGGCGAGCTGATGACAACCCTCTTCTCTACGACCGCAACTACCAGCCCAAGGCCGCTTTCAACGCCTTGATCAACGCTCTGTAAGCTGTGGCTAAAATCTCCCTTCAGATTGTAAGGCTTTCTAGGTTTATGAGGATTTGATGTTAGAATGATTCTTATGGAATAGTTCAACTGTATATATCTCTTCTCAAGTACATATTTAACAGATTGGAATTCACAGCCCGCTCCTTCACTGTCTAGACAGATTCCAGAGGATTTGTGACTCATGATTGATGTGGTTTGTTCCTGTTCCTGTGGATGCAGTTATCGATCGCCATCCAGATATTACTTCAACTTCTGGTTGCCGCGTTGCAAAATCCAGCCACTTCGAACCCCCAGACCTCTTCTTTTGGGATACTTGTACCAAGAGATAAAGCAGGTGAGACATGATTGTGGCCATGCATGACCTGAACTTCAAGCTCAACGTCAGAACTACACTTGCCAGATCGCCATCGCTCAATGAACTCCTTGTTGTAGACCAAAATTTCATCCTCAGGGTCCAAGGATCCGACCAATAAGAGAAATTGAACGCCAGGCAGAATAGCCGAGATACTCATGTCATCGTTACAAGCATCGAGAAGCCCAAGGGGACAGTCTTTGTCGATTGTCTCTCCGTAGTAAGCTGCAAGTAGGAGAGCCCGGTAAGGGTGGCTGCGGAATGAAGTTGGCATCGAGCAGAAGATAGAAGATCTGAGTCTCAAGGGACAGGTTCCCTCAGCACCTGTAATTCTACCTCTAGTCTCAGAGAACTCAGGATGCAGCAAGAATGTGCAGATGTGGGTAGCGCCAGCCGAATGGCCCATCATAAACAAGGGACTGGGTTGCGAACCTCCAAACTTGTCATTGTTGTCCATGAGCCACTGTACAACCAGTTGGATATCTTGGGCACCCGAAGGAAATCGTGCTTCTGGACCTAGACGGTAATCGGGAATGACAGTGACGAATCCGCACTTGTCTGCGAAGAAATGTCCCATATTGCGGTAGAGCAAATGATCTTCACTCTGTCTCCTCGACTAAAGCCGCCTCCATACATATAGATCAAAACAGGGTAACCAGCCCCTGTTGGGTTGGCAGTTGGGTAATAGATATCTAGATTTTGTCGAGGATCTAGATCATATGAAAAGGTTTTTCTCCAGGTAGATTGAATAGCGGTTGAGTTGTTGTTAAGAAGATAACTATAAATCTTCATGGTTGGCTTAAGACTTTCAGCAATTGAGTTGGGGATTAACGCAATTTGATCCATGCCGGAAGAGAGTTGAGCAGATCGGTTTCAGTAGATCAAGCTGGTGGCTTTCCCTCGGAGTACAAAACGTAGATTTATAGATTTTGTAAGCACATTGGACTATATACAAGGCTATCGACAAATTCGGTTCCCGAGATAGACTGCCCTTGACGGACGAGGCGTTATTATCACACAATCGTATGTACAAATATGCGGGACTAACGGAGTTTCACAAAGATAAAGAACACATTTGTTGTCACACAATTACGCGTCTTGTCTCCCGCAGCTCAATCCCGATAACTATGGCGTCTTTGTCTCAATGGTCGGATCGCTCGGCTCGCACAGTCTATAAAGGCAGTCTGGAAACTTTTGGTTGATAGAGATATTGCTGAGTGAGTTTGCAAGCGAAATCACCTTCATTTCTGTTCTTCTCTTCTTCAGGGAGCACTAGATCGACGATGAAAGTTACTTCCAGCACAGATTTCCAGGATAACACAAGATCCGTTAATCCCAGTCGTAACAATGCATTTTCGTGGGCCGATCATGGTAGTTTCACCAGATGTAATGGCTGACTACGTCTGTATATATGTTAAATACCCAACGCGCCGTCATAGCTTTTACAAGCTCGACTCATTCGAAAAGCACCTAAGAGCTTATAATTTCTCATATCTCGAAGCTTGAACATTCATCACAACGGAACGCATTATAGTCCCACCATCAGCAGTTGGTAAATCCACTATTACCAGAGATGCGTATATCTTTGAATCGTTTTCTGGAGACAAGATCTACATCCCAGAAACTCTTTCAGTCACTCACTTTCTCCTTACTGAAAGGAAAAGTAGAAGATATACACAACCCTGACGTAATAGAAGAAATAGATAATCTTACTTATGATTTCTTTAAAATATAACTATAAATTTAAGAAAAGTTTTATAATATAAATTAAATTAATTAAAGATAGTATAAGCTTTATATTTATTATTATATAATATAAATTTATAATATATTCTTCGCTTAATTAATACTAAGCTTTTAAAGTTATAGGTAAGACTAGCTATTTCTTCTGTCACCCCCCAAGACAATTCTTACAAGTGGTGGTCAAACCTTTCCCTCTACAGTACCAAGCCACTATCATA
>JACYFE010010836.1:0-13021 GCA_014764975.2 Fusarium sp. DS 682
AACAACAACAACAACTACACCAGCTATCCCGCTCAGGGCTCCCCGCCTCCCCCCATTGATCCAAGATACAGCCAAACGTTCGTGGACGGCACAAGTTCTCCACATCAGAGTCCTCCCATCGAGCCTTACAAGACGATTGTATCACCCGTTTCCGAACTTCCTATCACTTCTTCCCCCCACGACAACACGCCCGTGACTGAGCTGCCCGCCGACATCGGGAGTGCAAGCCGCCCACGAGGAATATATAAGGAGTAGGAAGACACTGGAAATGTGGAGAAAGGTATATAAGGCTGGATCAGACTATTAACCCAACAGGGGATTAGGCGGGATAGAGGCTTAATCAGCTATATAGCTAACATAATTACAAATTGAACATTGTAGTTGCTGGTCATATCGTCATGATGAGCGAATGCCTGGATCTAAATCTTCAGAGAATAAACCCCCGCAATTGCAAATCATTAGACTCTGTTACCGTAGTTGGGTTGGAACTAGCTATAGGACTAAAAAGCGCGACCTCCGATTGGCTGGTCTAGCTACCCACGCCACAAGACCTAAGGTTGTTGATCTTGGTTAAAACTGACATCTCTAGCACCGAGTATCGCGATAATGATTCAGAGGGAAACATCTCATCTAGACCAATATGCTCAGGTATATTTACGTAAATCAATACCAAGTCAAGCAGAGACGACACATGCCAGTCCTTGTTAAGATGACAACTATAATCTACTTGCCAAAGTACTTTAGCTCCAAGTACCGTGCAATAGGGTACACGATCGCGGTAACTACGAAGGTCAACTCATTTGCAACATCTCCTCCGTATGTTCCAATCAACTTTCCAAGTGGTCCAGTGAACCACGTCTCGACCATTCCCATGCACCACGCAACAACACCCAAAAGGAAAGCAACAGAGGCAGCGATGCCATGGGGCAGCCTCTCTCGGGTGTTCCAGCCCTCAAGATCGTAGTTGGCAAAGTCACGCTTGCGGAAAATGGTGTGTTCCTCAAAGAGGATGACAAAGTAGCTGGTGCACCAATAACCCAGGAGACTCAGAAAGTCCTGCAGATATGTGTTGAGCTTTTGACGACCAACGATAGCCAGAATAATGACGATTACGAAATTACCAAGTGTCCAGACAAAGCGAGGAACCTTGGCACAGGGGGTGGCCATCTGTTGGAAGGAAATGGCCGATGAGTAGAGGGACATGATGTTGGTGTTGATGCCGCTAAAGGATAGCAGGACCAGAAGCAACTTGGCGAAGCCTCGAGGATGTAGCATGTCTCTGATGAGGAAACCAAGACCTTGGTGAGGGTCTTCGTATGCGGTCTTCCAGGATTCGACATTATTGAGTGCACTGGCAACCGTAGCTCCTGCAGTCATGCCGATCGCTGTAGGGATACCAATACCGGCCGTAGTCAAAAGCCAAACTTTCAGCCTCGATGTGTTGGCTGGGTAGTGCGCATAGTAGTCTGAAGCCATGGTCGCCCACGACGCGGAGCTACCGTAAACAATGGCGATCAGAGAAAGCACATTGCCCGAGAGATCTATGCCTGAACTAGAGGCAGGCGTCTTGTTATCAGCGTACGGTCCCACCATACCGAAGATGATCATGAACACGATGAAGTAGATGCACCACGCATAGCGCTCGTAGATCAGAATGTACTTGAGACCCAAAAAGCTGATGGCGAGCGAAACGATGGCGATGATGATGACGCCGACAACGAGAGATATGTGGCCGTCAGCAACGGCGGTAAGGGCCAGGCCACCACTGATAGTGGCAACAGACGCCCAGCCCAGCTGTTCAATGCCGTTGAGGAATGCGATGATCTTGTTGGGATACCATCCGAAGCTGTAACGCGAGACGGAAACTTGACGTAGGCCAGTTGCCGCACCAAAGGTAGCGCAGTATGAGGACACTGAGCCACCAAGGATAGAGGCAAAGATGTAAATGAGCAGACTCTGCTTCAAGCTCAGACCGAACTCCCAACCCAAGAACCCAGTGGCGAAACAGCTGATGCCCATAGTACCCGAAGCCCAAATCAGGGCCATGTTGAGTTCCTCGTGCCATGGGACGGGTCGTTTATCCTCTTCTGTTTTGCGCACGATGGCCTCAGACTCGACGCCGAGAGCCTTGTCCATGCGCGCCTCGAAGCGGCGGAGACTTGCTAAGACGCCGGGTTCGTAGGCAGATGAGGACGAGAAGTCTTGAACCGCCGGAATGTCGCCGCTGCCTGACTCGAGGGACAGCTCGTGGTCCCCGCCCTTGAGCTTCTCATTGTAAGACGCCATGCCTGGCTGTGTAGGAGTCCGGATTGACCAGAGATGGGAGACGTGGATGGGGTAAGAGGACGCAGCAGGTCACACAGCAGAATGGACACGAGAGAGGCAAAGCGAGCAGGCTCTGATATTTCTAGATCCTGGGAAACCCCACATGGACTCGCACAATTGAAGATTCGACCGATAGGAGTTGCCGCTTCTCCCGTGCCCACCTAGTTATCGTACTCGTTCATGGGGTACGATACCACTGACCTTGTCTTCCATTCCCATTTTGGTGTCACATCATGCCTGTCATTGGTCATCGTCAGACCCTCAAGCGGCGATAAGCGTTACTTATCAGTGCTATACTAGGATGTTGTGTCCGATGCGTGTGCAACTCGCGAGCATCATGTCGGAGACGCTAGAACTCAGAAACGTCGGCATTGGCTGCAGCCACTGCGATCTGGGGCTACTTATCAATTGACCCGCCCAGAATCCGGCTACCACGGCATCGGAATATGTGCCGTGGGGAACATAGACAAGGGACTTTTTTTCCTGCTTCCTGATGCGGTATGGTTCAACTCCACCTGAAAGCTTGAACAAATTTCTGTACTATTTTATTTGTGGCCAGCAATTTGAGTTACCTATTCGAGACTGCCTTTAACGTTTCACTACTATCGTAGACTCTTGCCCAGCTTCTGGAAATTATTGAAATATGTGGAGCTCTCACCGATAGCTCGATAGCGGAGATGGCCGACAAGGTCTGGAATTACAAAGTACTGTATCAAGTGACTGAAAACTTGTCAGACCAATATACAAAAAACAGCTAGTTGGCCGATCCAAAATGCTAAGATTAAGTCTATTAGGGCTTCTTAATTTATTCTTTTTTATACAGTATTCATCAGCCCCCCGCGTTACAGGGCATCATTACAAACTCTCCAATTCCGGGGAACTCGATATGTAAAGGACACATCTATAGGCCCTGATTTTCTTAAAAGTTCTGAGCAGGTCATTATCTCGCTATTTCTCGAACTCGGGATTGCAGGGTGTACAGCCCCCCTCTTGGTTTTAATTGCTTGTTATTGTAACGGATTGTCTTCACGTCCCTGGGAGACGCATGTACAGAAATGGATGCAATTGAGACTGAGGATACCTTCACTTATGATTTACTCGGCAATGCTGGAGGGTAGAGAGTGATTTTATTTTTTATATTATGTAGTAGTTACATTCGGCTTATTAGTGTTTGGTTGATAGTAATAAACCTTTAATATCAGAGACATCCTTAAGAGACAAGTTATCATATTAAGGGGATCTAGGGTAACTTACTTAATAGGATCGGCCTGCTCTAGTCTAAAATTTCTCAACCCATGTCTTCTGTCTCATTGGACAATGAAGTCGTGTGACTTGCTTGGCCAAGGTCGTTGACGACAGCTTCCGACTTTTGTTAATTATTCCAACTATTTCCTGCATCATCCTGTTTAATACTTCAAGGCTTTACTCACCTTTTAATACCCATACTCAGGGTATATACAGTCCTATCAACATCCCCATAGTTCGGTTACATCAATTAACCCTAGTAATCCACCTCTTGATCACGACGTCATTGATACCCCGCGTTTTGCGATGGCGTCCATCCGCCTCCTCGCCACCATAACGCTCCTCATCGTCATCGCTTCAGCCCAACAGTGCAGCTTCAAGACCCTTAAAACGTCTTATCCAGCGCCCGCTACCGCGAATAACTGGAATTACAGTATCATTGCCAATGAGCTGAGACGACCTCGAGGTATTTTATTCGATAGCGAGGGTGCTCTCATTGTCATAGATTCTGGTAATGGTATCATCCATTTTGAACTCGATGATGAAGGAGGAACCTGCTTGCAGGTCAAAAAGAAGACCACTCTACTAAAGAAGAATAATGTAAGCTACTGAGATCCCAGATCTTCCATCCCTTGACCATGAGCTAAGTAACATACTGCACTAGCTGAACCATGGCATCGCCCTCTCTAAAGATGGACGTACAATCTATGCTTCTTCTTCCGACGAGGTCTTTGCATGGTCCTATGACCCGTCTAAAGTCACCCTCAGCAGCTCTTCCGTCCAGACCCTAGTATCCAACATGACTAATGGAGGTCACACCTCACGAACCCTGCTTATCTCGCAGAAACATCCAGATATACTGCTCGTGTCCCGCGGCAGCAATGGAAATGATGACGCAGGAGCTGAAGATCGTGACTCTGGCCGCTCTCAGATTAGTGCCTTTAACATCTCGTCGTTCAGCAGCAATTCCGATAAAAAACCCTATGATTACCTTGAAGGCGAGATTCTTGGTTGGGGTCTGCGTAATTCTGTCGGCGTGGCAGAGCATCCCGAGACAGGCGGCATTTTCAGCGTTGAGAATTCAGCTGATAATCTACATCGTGACGGCAAAGATATCCACGAGGACAACCCGGGTGAGGAGATGAACTTCCACGGCTATCTCAATGGCTCCGATGATCAGGGCGGTAACTACGGCTACCCTCTTTGCTACACACTCTGGTCTACGAAGGACTTCCCAAATCTCGGCGACCTCAAAATAGGCGATCAGTTTCCAGCTGATCGTCAGGCTGATAGTGATAATGCTACCGCCCTTACTGACGAGGAATGCAAATCCGACTATGTTGCTCCAGTACTAGCATTCCAAGCCCACATGGCGCCTCTAGACCTGAAGTTCGACGAGAATGGCACAAGAGCCTACATATCTTTCCATGGAAGCTGTAAGTCCCCTTGCGCTCACACCTGACCTAGTCCACCTCTGAAACTCTTAGGGAACCGTGATCCACCAGTTGGCTACAAAGTCTCATATGTAGATTTCGAAAACGGCCGCCCTGCATCTTCTTCACGAAGCACAAACGCCACTACACCCATCATTTACAACAAAGATCTCTCAAAGTGTCCGGATGACTGCTTCCGCCCCGTTGGTTTAGCGTGGGACACTAAAGGCAGACTGTGGTTCAGTTCCGACAAGACAGGCGAGATCTTTGTGTTAAAGCAGGAGAGCGGATCAAACTCGAGTGGAGGGAGTGGATCTGAATCCGGCGCTGGCAATGGCGATGATAACGATTCTGCCTCTCTACAGCCCGGATCGGCTGCTTTCATTATCACTCTTACCGCTTTTATTATAGGAGGCTTACTTGCGTAATGATTATAAGCGAACGGCTTTATTAAATTGAAAATTGATAATGGCTGAAATCTATAAACATGTGTCTACAATATGGCTGGTCTCTGATTAAATGTCTGGTGTCTGATGCAAAAGTCTCTTGAACCAGGATCCTTCTCACTCGAACTCAATGATAATCTCAGGCGTGCCCTCAAATCCAGCAGGCATCGCGTGGACAAAACTCCAATAATTGAAGTCGTAGATTGGACTTCCCGAACCGCCATATCTGCCAGCGAATGTGATCTTTGGCGTGGGATTTGCATTTCCAGAGACAGATATCGAGATGCCCTGAATGTCAGCCCACGACTGGACATCCCTCTTGGCAAGTGAGGGAGAGGCCACAAAGGTGAATACAGAACTGCTGGTACCCTCAGGATAAGTCACTTTCAGCTTCTTGGGTGAGACTTCCATCAGGACGTGGGCCTCAGTTGGATGGAGCTGGGTGGTGCGTCAGTAAAGGCGGGTATGAATTCTGGAGGGGTATTAACTTACGCTGAGCCATCCGATGCTATCATCTCCACGAGACCACTGTGCAACCGCAGGATGGAACTGGGCCTTGTTATTCGACGGCCCATTTGCGCTCTTCGTCCGATACGACTGAGCTCCGATCATGAGCGACTCGCTCAGCCACGTCGTGATATTGCGGGTATCAAGATCGTAGGGCGGATAGTAGGCCTTCCCTTCGTATGTCCTCTCTCCATCAAATGTCTTTAGCGACTCCTTAAGATCATCTGAGAGCAAAGAGTTGTGGAATTCCGAGTGCACGGCAATAAGTGGCGCCTAAGCCCAGTTACGGGCATGGCTTATGACTTCTGGGTACTCCTATAGACCTGCCTCCGTTCTCCCGATGATAGGTGCGAGGAAGTGAGAGAGGATGCTGAGAGACCTGGTCATGTCGAACGTGTACGCGCGGTCCTATGGACCAGCGAGGTTCTGCATCGCCGGATTCCACAGCTGCGAAGTGTAGTTCCAGATACCGCGCAGGAGATCTGGACCTCTTTGGGAGAGAACACTATCCTTATGGCCATACTTGCACTATAGCGTAAGACTAAAGAGCGAAATGCCGGTGTAAGTCGCCGAGTTGAATTCCGAAAGCGTATCATGTAAGTCAAAGAGGTCAATAATCTCGCTCGCATAATCCTCTCTAGCCTGTGTTATATTGTTATTGCCTACTTGGCGACCAGTCCAGCTTGTCCCGATTGCATGCATGATTGTAGGGTTGCTGTAAGATGGATAGAGATTGTCTCTGTTGACACCACCCACGCGGTATGAGTCGCCAACGCTGCAGTTATACAGACTGTCCAGCATAAGCCCCTTCAAATCGTCAGATAGCAGATCACCGAACTCTTCGTAGATCGTGATGAAGCTGAGACCAACGAAGCCACGCCAGTTCGGATCCCAGGAATTGTACATTTTGGCAGGGTACCATGCTGTTCCAACGGTTGGCTCCTCTGGTTCTCGTGTATAGTCGCCGTACCACAAATCTTTGGGGTTATCGTGCTGGTCCTTGATGACGTATCTTATGACATCCTCAGCCCTCGAGGCATCACCGTCGGCGTTCCGTGCAAGAAGTCCGACGGCGTACCATGTAGAGGCTAGTGTCTCGTGGTTCATTGCGGCATTGGAGTTGAGGTCGTATAGCTGTGAGATCTTGGGGTCGTAGAACCTATCCATCCACTCCATAGAGTCTTCAACCATGGCTTTTGCCTCTCCTGATAGTGCCCATGATTGCGCAACATGCTGCGTGAGAACTCCAACGAGACAAGCATGCAGCCCACTAAAGACTTTCATATTGCCTTCAAAGATTGAAAGGAATGGGAAAGAATCAAGTTATCTCTTTTATCTGGTCTGTTAAAAGGTGAGGAATGTCGGTGATGATGATCAGATTTCGTACTAGAGCAAAAGCTATCTGAATAGTTTCAAAGGACTAGGGGAGACAATGCATATTTGTATTGAGTCTTCTTGCTGGTTGAATATGGTATGCATCCTGTGGTTCTGTATCTATGTCCCCTAATCCAAATCTACCCTCAAAAGTAAAGCCAGCTGCTATTCATTTCACGTGAGCCAATAGGGGGTTGTCACTCGACGTTGTAGGATGAGCAGGTAAAACATTAGTCAGGAGATATCGACTTGACCTTCATAGCTCCGTGACCAGTGCATTCAGTATCGATCCCTTGGAAGATTAGCTTCCACTTAAAGCGAAACCTGTTGACCAATGACGGATGATAATTGGCAGTAACATAGCCGGTGCATTGAAACCGGCTTTGTTTCCGATGTTCATTAGGACCCATGATAAGATACGATAGACATGGGCAAGAGATAAGATCCTCATGGCCATAAACCCCTGGATCTTGTGATTCTGGGACCGGCCCTGGCTGATCTCCCGGGGCACGTGGCGATTGGCAGCAGGAACTTTTCTCCTCCACGGGGGAATTTGGTCGCAGAAAATACAGTCATTTAGTATTGGTTTCATGTCACCCAGTTTGAATGCCTACGCGCCACCTGACTGGCTCTTCGTTTAGCCGGCATAAAACTCGGAAATAAAAGGCTTCGATCCATGCATGGTTTAATCATGGAGCGCCTCCCCCTGACTAGATGCGGGGACTTGTCGATCGAGCGCAACGTTGCATTTTCATCAGACTGCAAATGTGATCTGCCAAAAGAGAATGTGACTCGGGGTGCACATGCGCATTCGAGTCTTAAACAACTTCACTATAGCCATCAACCACAGCATGCATTGCCTGAAGAGCAAGCTTGTCACGCAGTGATGTCGAAGTAGCTGCAATAATACCTATAGTATTAAACTGATTGGCAAGGGATACATGCAGGCTCCTCACGGCCAAAAGCAAACTTGGCACGACGGCATGGGTTAAAGGCTGCGATGCTAATGTTTATGTCGATTCCCTCACCGAATTTTGCTTCAAGGAAGAAGAGATTGATAAAGAGTCGCGGGACGCGGAGAAAGAATTTAAACCCGCATTGTCTGGTGGCATGTTGGGTCACGGGCTGAATTAAATAGCCTGATTGGTGGCATAATTCCTCCGTATACCTAATGCATTTGCCTAACTCGTCTATTCTAATTGACTAGGCAAACAGCCTCTTCAGGGCATAACTTTCAAATAATGAATAATATACCTACATTTGTTAAGTAAACGGGCTCTTTCAGTTTAGCCTATAGTCTAACTAGTCTATCCGGGTGCAACACTTGAAGAATATGCCCAAATCGGATAACATTGTGGATATATAATGAGAGAAGCTGGGGAGGTATCGTCAGACATGTAAACGAAGGATTCTCTGTACAGCCATTAACATATGACTATTGACTCAAGAGATCATATATGGAATAAAGCTTTGTAAGCCTGCATGATCCTTCAGTCAGTATTGGATATATAAACTGGAAGCCAGTCTCCAAATCATTACGACATCACTCCATCCTCCATTGACATCTAGTTGCAACATTTTGCATTACCTACTTCATCATGAAAGCGTCTATCTTAACCTCGCCCATGTCCTTCGTGGGGCTAACTATGGTATCTGCTATGGCATGTTTATGCACATTAGACATTTGTTGTTTCTCATGCTGATTAACTCTCAGGCGGTTGATATCCGTTCAGATATCCCAGAGGGCTACGCTATTGTTCCTATGACTTGGGTCGGCCCCATCGAAGAGGGCGGCAAGAACCACACCTTCAAGGGTACAGCTGAGGTAATTCAACAGCTAGATATCTATCTCACAAAGACTTAGCTGACGTAGAATCACTTACAGGAGGTGCTGGCTCAGATCGAAAAGCTCAACCCCAACTTTGCCGAGTTCGCCGACAGCAAGAAGAAAGATGACAGCATGAAGGTGACTATACGGGCTCTGGAAGCTCGCCAGCCGGTACGTCCCTCCTTCAACTACTCTTCTCGCTTTTATCCATGAATCTCATATTCAACCGCTCAGACTCGCGTTGCCTGCGATGGCGGAGGCCCAAACGGAGGCCAAAGCATGCGCACCAAAGTCAGCGACGCGCGCCAAGGAATTGATCATCTCAAAAGGCTTGGAGACTTTGGATGCGGTGCCCCTGCGAGATCATGCGCACGCATGACGTGCAATTGGCAGTCTGCCATATGGTTTTGCAACGACGTAAGTTGTGATTCTCCTCCCACAATCCTGCCATGCTGAATGTATATATGCAGAATGACTACGAGGTCAGCGACCGTTGTGACTGGCAGGGTTACTTGGCAGAGCTTGTGATTGAGAAATGCCAGCGGCACGTCAAGGCTGACTGTTGGGTTCCTAATCCCATTTGCACGAATTGCTGCCAGGCTATTGATACGTGGCTTGTTATGGGCGCTCAGTATGATGTACGGAATTGGAATGTCATGATTAATGGAGGTTGCTGAGATCTCTTGAACCCTGTATACTGCTGTTATTGACAGTTCCGGCATTGGGGCGAGATCCAGAGCTTGGAGCCCTCCACATCCCGATACAGAAGTGACCAAGATGTCTAGTGCAAATTTACTTGATACTGATATAGCCAGTAAGGAACCGATGTATTTATTACATAGCCCTAGAAGGACAAAAATAAATATTTAAAATAACAGGTCAATAGCATATACTAATCTGGAAGAACTCAAGTCTAAACCGACGGAGGATTAAATGTAGAAATGAACTGCTTCTGAAAATCCCCAAACTTCAGCTTGTAATGCACTGTACCAACCACGTCCTGTTCAGTGACATTGGCCGTAGCACTGGTAATGACCTTCTTCCCAGCATCAGGGAACGTGGTACGTTGCACTTCAACAGTAGTACCATTCTCATTGAACCACTGGCGGGCCTCGTATGCTTCGTTCTTGCATGCCACAAAGGCTCCAGGCTTGGTATCTCCGTCCTGCACGCCCTTACAGACGGTTGAAAAGTCGCCAGGGTCGGGGACGGCGTTGTGTCCTTCGATGGTGAACTTCCAATGGATCGTCTGGTCCTTGCCGCGAGTTCCGGTGTAGTCATTGCTGTGCCAGTCGTTCTTTAGGTCTTCTGGGTTGGTGACGACGTAGGGTGATGCCCATGCATTGCATGCGAATGCGGTGAGGAGGACGGCTTTGGCGAGCATGATGGATGGAAGGCTGCTGGATTATTAGCATAGTTTTCTTCTTACTTGTGTTGCAAAAATTGGGAAGTCAACCTACCTTTGGTATTAGAGATTCTTGCGAAAAGAGAAAGAGCTTAATGTTGCCAGTATGCTATAAGATGGAATATATGTCTTTGATGGTTTATGAACCAGCGACGAAGGACCTAAGTGGGGGATCGTTCTCTATTTATTCTTCTTAAGAGAACCGTGCTATCCTTGTAATACGAGAAGTTTATTCCATACAGCCTTGAGCATCATAGTGGATAATTTCATTTTCCCTGGTGTAATAAAAGTTTAATACATCGGCAGTCAGAGTAGTGTGCCGTAGATCCGATCGCTGTTGTACAAATAGGCTGAACTCAATCCCGTTCAATTCATAGCTGCATTTTGCACGGACATACGGAGTAATTTTATCCTGAAACACAAACACTAGTTTAAGTCAATACGATATACACGGACCAGTTACGGCGCAACGTCAATTGGCAAAACCCATCCATAGCTTCCCTTGCTTCGATCCCTTGCTTCAATCCCTTGCTTTAATCCCTCGCAATATCTCAGTGACCATCTCACATTCCACCATAAATTCACCAAAATACAAAGCTTCAGTTCACCATTTCCTCCGAAGCTTGAAGAGCTGGTTGGGGCTACCATGATAGTTGTAGGTTAGGATTCTTCCTGTAGGGATGCCTCCCTCAAGATCTAAAACACTATCAGGGCGGCTTGCAGTGCAAACTCTATCAAGATGTTAAACCAATGCTACACAACTTAGTAATGCTGTTCAGACTTACGATACAGGCGCGCCGTTGTCCAAATTATCGATGTCGCCGCCCTGAAGCCGCCACTGAGCGCGTTCAGCAGTCCAGTGTACATGACCTGTGCGAACTGGGCTGTCACGGCCTAAAATATTTATCAGCGTCCTCAATCATATTATGCAGTAATAGACCTACTAAGAGAATATAGCCACGTCCCGTCTGCATCGCTCTTTATGAGAACTGTGTCCTTGTCTGGCACTGAGAAAACAGACCAGATTTGGTTCCGGTGATTCCCGTCGTACTGCATTGTACTAGGAGTTAGGTACTGCCAGCGTCAAGCTCGATGAATCATTGAACTTCCAAATGGTCCTTACTATGCAATTACGGGAGGTTCTTGCCCGCCACCGCCTGCAAGATCCATCAATGTGCCGGTTGCTCCAATTGTAAAGTTAAAGGCACCAATAAATTTGGGCTGGGGCAGCCGGCTAGAATGTTCAGACATTGCGAAAGAAAAGAGGGTTATTTGCTCTAAGTAATTGACTTGTTTCATTATTTGAGCTGTTCGATGATTGATGGACGACCTTGGAGGTATTAATGCAGGGGATACGTTTGTAGTCAAAGACATGCCATGGCTACCAGCTAATAAACTCTCTTCTTTGGATATAAATATATAAATTAACCATCATTAAGCCAATTACCGAGCGACAATAAGGAGGAGGTTATAAGTTTATTGGCTTGGAAATTAACACTACTGTAGAAGCCCGTCTGACTGACTGCAAGACTGCAGTCTAGATCAGACTATCTAGTAATTAATAGATCCAATAGCTGTTTTATAAATAGCCTGAACTTACTGCATTTTATATAGATATATAGAGCAAGTTTATCTTTAAAATATACATACTTATTTAAGTTAGTATAATAAATACAGGCTATTTTATAATATAATATTAATAAAATAATTTTTTTATATAGCTTCCTTACTCTACTATATTAGAATATCACAGTGCAATAATTAAAGTATGAAGGACATTTAAATTACATACTTAGGATAGCGCAATATAAGAACCGCCAGCACCATACAAGGTGGTATCAAACCAACTATCAATACGCCAGTCCATACCACCCGCAGAAATGTTATTAGCTCCCAACTTGACTCGGAGATTCTGGCGAAAGTCAACATCAAGACTGTTCAAGCCAATCAAAATCAACGGAGGCTTCTGGAAAGTGTCGGCTGGGAAGTCGACACGACCAGTGTTCAACAACTGAGGCTCGTTCCATGGCCTGATATCCGTCACATTGAATGTACCACTGGTGATTCCTGTTTTGTTGCTAGGATACGCAATCCAATGAGCAGTAGCAGCATACAAGTCGGTATCGGACCATGTATCCAGGTTGATAGTGAATCCTTTGTTGTCGATGTCCGTTGCAGTGGCGTTAACTCGCCAGTTCTTGTTCATGTCCATATCAAGCTGACTGAGCCAGATGATAACCTTGGGTGGAGAGGAATATGGCCGAGCAAAGTCGATTCGTCGTGACGTTTCGAGCTGCGGTTCATTCCATGGGTGGTCATCAGTGGTGCTAAATTTACCCACCTGGAAGTCAGGGTCGTCCTGTCAGATATTAAGGTGAATCGTGTATCTTTCTTGATCCTGTCGCAATCGAAGGACTATTGAGACCTTATATCTTCGACTGGTTCCTTCTAGGACTTG